>JABSTQ010009496.1:590000-745000 GCA_013358835.2 Ixodes persulcatus | reverse complement strand
TTATAGCAATAAACACGTTTTGCGTTTTGCATTTTAGTGCCATGCATTCAACATTTGAATCCATTTTGTTGAAGTCGTCAATAACTTCGTACAATTTATTTTGCATTTGTATAAATTATACCACTTCTCCCTTTTTCATGATCTCTGATCAATCCTTCATGGCTTTAATTTTCTATATGAGGTACGACGTCACTATTTGTCAACCAAGTATCTGTGAACAACAAACGGTACATCACATTTCAGGCACAAAGAACAGAAATAACAGAAGTCGATACGTTGAAAAGACGTCCAACACCTTGATAAAACTCGTTTCGAGATACCAAAGCGCGGCGCAAAAGACCATACTCTGACGTGTCAACGGAGTAAATGGACAACAGTGGTAAATACATGTCGTGGCGTTGTTCATGTGACGAGGGAAGCTACTATGATCCCTAAATGGAACTAGCAGTAACGACGGGTTGGACTTGAGCTGGTTGGATCCTGACTGTGGATAATATCAGCTGAACGTATACAAATATATAATGAGAAAGGTGAAGACACGCTGGACTATCAAATTTATATTGTGAATGAATTGCCTCATTTTACTTCCTTTACTTTGTTTTCGAGAATGGATAAAATATAACTTTTCTAAATTTAAATAAATTACAAATTTTATTGAAATCAGATTAATTTGATTTAAATCAATGTAAGCGCGAAAATAGTAATGCTTTACCACTAGAAGTATTTTTCAACATGGCAGATTAATATAATTCCTTTCGAGACATGTATCTGTATTAGAGGATGTGGCAAAAGAAGACAAGAAGTCTTCTGATGAAGCCGACAGCCCCTTTTTACGGCAGTCAACAGCGTGCAGGATTAGTGTTACCGTAAAAACAAATATACAGAAAATATTCAAATAAAATTAGTTAAGTTTCGTAATCACAATACTCAATATCAATGTTATCAAAACTTTCAAATCAAAATCATTCACATTTTCATCACTGATACTACATTCATTAACATACAATGTCAGCGAACTCTTTAATCTAAATAATCCACTTCTGCTGTATTCAAACATCTAAGAATATATATAATATGCATGAAAGACATTAGTGCAATTTTGAGCAATCCAGTTATCAGTAGACACATTAAAAATATCAAAAGTACTATAAACGAAAACACCTTGAAAGCTGCTATACACTGGTAGGTTGCAATCGTACTTGCGGAACAAATAGCCAGTTTATGTCACTCGGCGGCTAAAAAAATACGCTTTTACTATTTTCTTGAACGTGTGAGTTGTTCGACTTTGGCGTGCTGTTTCAACTATATTGGGGTGGTTATTTAGAATTTCAGATAATTAGAAATTAAGTTTTTTTTAGTGTCATAGTGTCACGGAGGAACAGCCGAGGAAACAGAGAGTAACTGGGGGAAAGTGAAACTGTTTAATGGGGCGAACTTGTGCCCAAAAATAAAACGGAAACAGAAGATAACAGGAAACCGTCGCGGGCGTCGAAATCGGCATAACAGCAGAGTCGAACGCTGGGGCGAGACTGACTCCGGCCCGCCACGCGGAGCACCTTTTCTACCCGCGTGTTTCTCTGGAACATTCGGCCTAGAAGCGTTCGGCTCGTAGAACATTCGCAACTCTATCGGACGAGAAGGTTCTCGAACTTACGAGTACGCCAGGTAGAAAGAATACATAAAAGAAGATTCCGCTCTCGGGAATCGAACCCGGATCCTTCGCGCGACAGCCAAGCACGCTCACCACTCGGACACGCATGCGCTCGCCCGTCAGCGCGCGTGGCAATAGGTGGTTTTGACGTTTGGTTTTATTAAATATGTGTGTCTGAGATTGTAATGCCTGCATGCCTATGAAGGTAAGTGCAGAAGTACGCCTCATACTGCCTTATTTTATCAAAAATTACGTTCGCCAGGTTTAAGAAAACAACATGTTTAATTAATAATAGCTAGTACGTTTCAAATGAGGGCGCTGTGCGCTCAGTTTTGACTAAATTGAAAATCTTACCGCTTTCTTCTGCAAGAGGAATACCTTGTCAGTGTTAGTACTCGTTGCCTTTTCTCAAATCAAAATAGAATAATTTCATGCATGGGAAAGGCTGGACTAGTATAAAATTGAAAATAAAGTTTTTATTGGCGAACTTGGGTCAGAAACAAAAGAAATAATGAGTGTAGAAACAGCGCGCAACGAGCGTCGCGGCGTCGGCGTGACAGTTGACTGAAGCGAGATTGAGTGAGTCGGCAAGGCCGCAGTCGGTTTCGTATCTACTAAACTCGGTATTTCGAATATGCGGCCTAGAATGTTCTGAAGTGAGATAGTGCGAGACTGACTCGACAATGTCATTCTGCCTCCTTATCTTTCACATTCTGGGTGAGAGTATGCTCGAATCTTCTAGATGTACGGAGAAGCGTTTCTTCTCTATCATGCACGCGGCATCACTCCCCCTTTTAAAAGTGCATCATCCCGATGCAACCTCAAAAAACAAATAAGAACTTCCTAGGTGGATCTTTAAGCGATCCGTTAGCATACCCTTGGGAAACGCCACACACGCCCCCCTATAGTAAACTCTAACGCTGACCCCTTCACTTTTTTCTTTTGGATTTCTCTTTTAGCTTACTCTTTTGCTTTTTCTATCTTTTGCTGCCTCGTTTTGGCTTCGTTACGGGGTCAGTGTTAGCATTTCCCAAAAAGGGGACGTATGTGGCGTTTCCCAAGGGTCATGCTGACGCACTTTCCAAGAATCCACCAACGTAACTTCCTTTACTTTTTTTTGCCGTTTATGGACTAGCGTTAGTACTTTGTTTACACCTCATAAATCACGGCATACGCACTCCGCATACGTGCAAGTTCAGACTCGCCCAGCATCCGCTCGCGCATTGGCTAACGCCCCGTGACGTAACCTCCCTCTCAGCCTTCACTACTCTCCTACTCTCTACGCAGCGCGCTTCCCTTTCCATTGTATTGTCCACAGACGAACGCCGTCAGCCTTTCCCTGTCATGTGGGTACTAATGCTAACGAATTAATAAAATTAATTTTAAGGCAATGACTGGCGTCACCAAGCAGGTGCACGGGGAAATCCGGGATAATCTATCCCCGTTTTTTCTGCCATCTTGCGACTACCGCCCCGCAATCTATAGGGCGTTGGGGTTGCGAATAAAGGAGAGTAGTAAAGTCGCAGTTTAAGTAAATTTCGCTCTACCTGTTTGAGCTTGTTCTGTCATATCTACGGTAATTGATATGATTATTCCAAGTTTGAAAATTCTTCGAACCTAATGCCAAAATATTTGTGCGCCGTATTGGGCTGTATAGTTGAGTTTATGTAGCTTATGTTGCATTCGCGTGTTCTTTTATCTGAATGTCACATATTTTGGTGTCTTTGTGCTTACTCTGGTTGATTGCAGTCTAACCACAGAGATAAGTTTCTAAACCATCTATTTGCCGTTTCTTCAAGTTCTGGAACATTTTTGCCGGAAAAGAAAACGATAGTGTCATCAGCAGACAAAATTACATTGGGAGTTTGCGGAATATTAACAATATTATTCACGTATAACAGTGTCGTCAGCAAACAAAATAATCTTGGGAGGTTGTGGAACTTGAACAATATTAATAATGTATAACTAGAATAACAAAGGTCCAAGAATCGAACCTTGAGGAACGCCATACTGTTTGAACAAATATGCGACTTAAAACCACTGGAAACTGTAAATTGTGTTCTTTTCGACAAATAATTCCTGATCAGGCCGAGAGCTATTTTAATTATACCATAATGTTGTAGATTCTTAATTAAAATGTTACGCTTTTTGCAGTCGAATCCGTTTCGAAAGTCTAAAAAATACAATGTGTAAATCCGAGATTCTAAATTGTTTAAAATTCAATATTTCATGCGCAGTAGAACAGATTTTGTGGATTCCCCTTTTTAAAGACGTATTGAGAAGGTGTTATAACATGGTTGTCAAATAAATATTTATATAAGTTCGTGTTAATTGTTTTCCCAACGGCTTTTGAAAATAGCGGCAGTATTGATATGGGTCTGCAGCAGTGTTGTACGGAACGGCGTTCCAAGGAACGGCGTTCCTGGAACGCGTTCCTTTTAGGAGGAACGAAGGGACGCCGCCGTTCCATTTTGCATCCGTGGAACTGGAACGGGAACTCGTTACATTTTTACTGGAACAAAAAAAAAAGGAACGGCGCTTCTTTTTTTCGTACGATAAAGTAATTTAATGTTTTTATTATTTCTGAGGAAAATTTTAAAAGTATAAAAACAATATCTTTACGAAGAGCAAGAGCTCGTTAACTTTTTGGTTACTTATCTAAGGGTTTATTTTGTGTGGTCCTCGCTTGGTAACAGTCGAGTGAAGGAAGATAGTGGAAATTGATTCTTTTTTGAGTGCCCGAGACTGCGGTACAAAATGCAAAACTTTTAGTCGAAGGAAGAGACACAGAAAGAGGGAAGTTTCAAACTCAGCTACGTTCTTTGCTTCCACGAATCCTCATACACCCAGAAATCTAAGGCCGACTAAAGGCATCACTAAACTTCCACAAAGAGACCTACAGTTACAACAAAATAGCAGGTTACCAGACATCGAAAGCACCCTTGTATCCCTAACATTAGTCACTTAAGGGCTACTGAACCAAACATTGCAGTGTCCAATATAAGTGGTGTACGATCTTTCCACGAGCCAGCAGCCGCCGGTGTGCGCGGGCACACGCAACGAAATTGACGTCATAGGCTTCTATTCACGCTTAAGATGACAGTGAAACCTATGGTATCCGGGCGAAAGGAGAAGGAAGGCAGGCTTTTCATCCCCACAATGTGAAAGCTACGTGCTTGTTAGAATTAATCACCTACATTTTACACCAGACCTCACTGTGGAGATGAAAAACCTGTATTTATTCTCCTCTTCCTTGGAGCTCACACATTTCACCGTCATTTTAAGCGTGAACGGAAGACTATGACGTCAACTTCGTTGCGTGTGCTCGCGCACACCGGAGGCTGCTGGTTCGTGGAAAGATCGTGTGCCACTTATCCGGACTCTTGAATGTTCGGTTCAGGATCTCTTTAAAAGATACACAAAAATTAACCTTTACTCCTTTTTCCCTTATCTTCCACCTTCACACTGAACAACGAATCCAACCTTCCCGAAGAAGGTCCTGTAGTTTTTTTAAGACTGACCTTCGAAAAGCCCTAACCTCTCCTTCACTTGCTCGTCTTGCGGACAGCAACATCCAGAAGCAACTTTTGTTAAGTTCGAACAAGGGACTTCGTTAGACTGAAACGTGTGAGGTTGTTGTAAAACGCTCGTGCAATGCTGGGGTAGCAGTACATTTGGCTCGTCTGAATCGTCCACCACAAACGTGAATATGGTTAAAAGCTGATATTTTTAAACTTCAATATATCAACAAATGAAACCCGCTTCCGCTGGTTTTCTTCTCCTGGTGCCCTTCCATCATGGCATTCAAATCCGTATTTTCCCATTTAATAAAATAGATTGAAAAAAAACTTCGCGGGATCTGACTAAATATGGTAATCAGCAAAATGCAAAAGTAACGTATATGTAACGATACGTTCCATTTTTTAACTGTAGGGGAACGAGTTCCTCTTTCACATATGGAGCTTGAAACGGGAACGCGTTCCAAAAATCAGATGGAACGAGGAACGAGCTTTCGTTCCTTTTTTTTTTTGAGAAACGTGTACAACACTGGTCTTTAGTGGTTTAGGTTGATTCAACGTACCACATTTATGTATGACACGTTCTTTGGCTATTTTAGTTTGATTAGACAATATTCCGGTTTTAAAAATTAGGTTCGAGTATTGTGCAAAAGAAGACAAAATAGGAGGTCGTTGGTTTCTTTGATGGGGGCTACATTGATTCCATCATATTCAAATGTTCTACTGTTTTTCAACTATTAGCCAATTATATCCCTGATTTCCGAATCCTTAGTGTGCGTTAAAACAAAACGCTTCGTAAATTTCTCCGGAGAATTTTGTCTTATATCGACGGGCTATAGAGGTATAATATACCAGGGAAAACTCACCAAATATCATAAAGAACTCTTGAGATAAAAAAACAAATTCCAGTAAAACTTATGACGCGTTTATTATACACGGTTTGAGGGGAGCGCTATGTGAGCAAGCCTTCAGTAGCACTATCTGAAAGAGAAGTATGGTTTTTAAACGCTTCGATGAGCAGGCATCATCGCCTCGTACCCTTGGGTTGTTGCGTCAAGAGCATGTACCTGTTTGATTTTTTTCATCTTCTCTGTTCTTCTCTTCTGTATGAAACATTTAGTTGCGAGTTCAGCTTGTGTCCTGTATACTGTATTCTTCTCCAGTTTCCTATAGTTTTTCGCTGATTGATACCCATGTTTAATGCTTACCAACTATCCCAGCTCACCACCCTTCTAAACTTTTATTTAGAGTTCATGGGGAAGAAGAGTAGGAATTTTGAATAATAGGTCTTGAGCAGCTATCCATAATTTATCAGGGCTATTTTGCATATTTGAAAATTTATTAGTATGATATCATACTTTAGATTTCTTCAGATTGAAGAACATTTTGATCATTCTGAGAAAGTGTACGAAGTTCATTGTAACAACTTGCACTCGCGAACATTGTGTAAATTTTTTTTGTTTGTATAGCATTGTGAAATGCATTTCTTCCTTACGCTCCTGTAATCGCCCTGAACAAGGTAAAAAGTACTGATAAATAAATTTAAAAAAATATGCGGCTAGATGATCGCGTTTCTTCCTGGATTCGGTTAGAAGTTTTTAGTTTCTAGCTTTTAGGAACTTACCGGAGAGCTTATTTTGTGCTATCATTCTGTTGTATAAGTATGTAGTAGTCCGTGGCTTCCTTGCTTTGCGGTGCGATCTGTGCTCGACAAGAGGAAAAGCTGAATCATAAAAGCCACCTATCTTGACCGCAAAATTACCGTGCGCCTTCTCAGAATTCGATTGACTTAGAACATGAATCCAGTTTTCATTTAAAACTAGTTCGAAAAGCGGTTCTATATATTTGCTACTTGTATCTCGATAAGTTAGTTGCTCATGTAACAAAAATTTATCAGGCTTGCTTCCAAATAGGTCATTATGAACAAAACAGAATATAGAAAACTGATTGCTGAGTTCAGCCGTCATGAGATTCACGATAAACCGATCTCACTAAGCCTCGGGCGATTGCATGGAGCCGCCATATCTTTGGTTCACAGGAGGCAGGTGGCAGTGCCCGAGATGGCACGAGCCGTCTCGGGCTATGCACACGCAGAGCTCCTGCAAGGTTCTCACACATGCAAAAATACTAAAGCTCCCTCGATGGATTGCGGCAGCGGTGGCGTAACCAAACTGGCTGGTTATACAGAGGCGAAGGAGTGTTTTTGTGTGCTCTGTCATGCTAGTAAGCTTATTAATCAATATTTTACAACCGTAACACTGAATTATTAGATAAACTCTGTGTTAGATGATTCTTCAGACATTAAATCGATGTTGAAATCGCCTGTTATAATGATTTTCAAATGTAAGGAGGCAATATGCTATAATAAACGAGTAATAAGATCGAAAGATGTTTAGTTGGTGGACTGTATACCGCAACAACAATTACACTTTAAAAAATGCCTGCGCGTCTACTTACCCTCAAAACGCTCATAAAGCCAATTTCTGTGATCTACGAAATCAGCTCAGCGAATGCTGAGGAGGAACATCTGTTTTGACCTCAAACTTAAGTCTGCGCTGTGGCATCACGCAGTGCAAGCATGACGCTTTGCATTGCGTAATGCCACAGCGCAGACATCATTTCTATGTCTAAACGGATGTTCAGCCTCATCATTCGCTGAGCTGATTTCGTAGATAGCAGAGATTGACTCTTTGACTGTTTTGCGCACAAGTAGACGCGCAGGCATTTCTTAGAGTGCACTTTACAGCATTTGGCAACTAAAGATTCATAAGTGTAATCAGCGCGTACGTGCAATCAAGAATATTTTGATATCTTAGGTCTTCTAGAAAATAAAGTGACACTCTACCTCGGACGGACTGAGTGATCAATCGTCCGATCACTGATAACAGTGCAGAAGAAAGCATATTGTAAATTTAAATGAAGTACAGTTTGGTTATCAAGCTTTTGTTGCTGTAATCCCCACCATACTACAACAAAAACATCTTGACTTTTAATTCAATTAAAAACTGTATTTGATTTTTCTTTCGAGTTATGACTTAGCTTACTTTTCTGGTTTTCGTGTATTTCGTTTTTTTTTTTTTTTTTGCTTTTTCCGTTTAGACTTCTTTTTTTTTGTAATAGGACAATGTGTAAGTGACGAATAGAGGTGGAGGTAGAAATCAAGCTAAACGCTCCGATTTGCTCCGAAGAGCACTTATTTTCTTTCTTTGTTTGTGTTTTTCTAGTTGAGTCTTATATAAATATTTCCTGCTTGGTGATTTTTTTACTTAAATACAAATGCACATAGAAAGCATCGACTGGCAAACAAACGAAAAATAAATATTTGCGGCCGGACAACGGCGGTCAGAATTAAACGTCTCTCACTGTGTCAGCCTTCTTCGCCTGATCTTTTTCACAATAACTTCGGGGTTAGTTTTTTGGGATGATTTGATTTCATTTATTATAGTCAAACGGGTCTGACTGAAATCGCTTTTTAAAAAGAAATGTGAATCACGATTTATATCATAGTGATTTTTATTTTCCACCCTGCTTTATAACTCTGACACTCCAATCTGAAACTAAAAAAAAAAAAAAAACGCGGAACTTTTTTTCACTTGTACAGCGCAACAGGTGGGTCACTACGACAGTCATCGGCTTTTCCTTCAATGGCCAGCGCCTCTAGTAATTTACGCGCAAGCTTGTCGTTGTTGTTGTTTTTCAACAACATTGATGTTAGGCAACCTTACAGTGCATTGGTATTCTCGACAATTAACTGAAAAGTTCATTCTGAGATTGTTTTATTTTATTTTTTTTTTTCTGAGGCAGCCTTTTTTCGTGATATTTCATTAATGAAACGGCCAGTTTGCCCTTTATAGCATCTACCGCATGTAAATGGAATGCTATATATAACTTCCTTCTCACGTCTGTTTCCTTGCTTTTCTCTCGCTATATCTACAGGGTGTCACAAAAGAAAATTTACACGGTCTTTATTACCGCGAACATAAACCTGGCATCGCCGAATGCTCATTCTCCGCCCAAAGGTAGCGCTAGAGGTCACAACCAGATGCCAAAGTTTTAGCCCGATCCAATAACTTAATCAAAAGCTATAACTGATTTTCTGAAAATTTCAATGGGAAAATGGCGGCCGACGGAGTTTTCGAACACATGGGGCTCTATGGCACCAGAAGCCGAAAACGGGCGAAAATAGGCTCCATTTTCCCATTGAAATTTTCAGAAAATCACTTATAACATTTGATTAAGTCATCGGATCGGGCTGAAACTTTGGCATCTGGTCGTGACCTCTAGCTCTACCTCTGGGCGGAGAATGAGCGTTCGGCGATGCCTAGTTTATTTTTGAGGTAAAAAAGACCGTGTAAATTTTCTTTTGTGACACCCTGTATATACGTTCAGTTGGTTTTATTCGTAAGGACTAGCAGTACTTCAATATAAATAAAATATTTAGCAAGTACAGACACCAGAGAGTAACGAAGACATCCCCCCCCTCCCCCCAGTGAAACAGTACAAGAGAAGGCGTTTATATCTCAGTATTCGAGTCAATAAAGATTATGGTGCAAAGCACAAGATTGCGACAGAGGTTCCCGTGCTTGCAGTGTGAAGAATGCCCGATTGCGAGTTCCGTTCCTTCCTTCCCACTTCCCCGTCGAATCAGACGGGGGTAAAATCGAAAATGCATTCCACGGCGGGCTGCGTTGTATGCAGCGTGCTGGTAAATGAACTCAGTGGCACCCTCCGTAGGCCCTGCCCCGCTGCAGTACCGTCTCGACAGTGTCGATGACCAGGTTTGACGGCTAAAAGAGAAAAGGCGCTCCATTAGGTCAATGGTCTCGAATGAAGCCGACAAACCCGCTACATCACGGATGCCAGAAACGTCCGGCGAATCCCATGCACCACGTCTGCCCGCGCCGCCGACTTCAAGAAGGAAGAGTGAAGACTGCGCGAAATCAATTTAAAGCCGCCCCCCGCCGCTTTTGACGCCCTTCAACGACCTCCTGATTTCTGCCCCGCGAAACGAAAACAAAACTAAAACGATACGCCTTAGACGTTCACCTTATTATTCTTTTTTAATCGGATACTACACTTCGTCTCACCGTAAGTTGGCCAACGGCGAAGGCTGCGGTCCGAGTGAACCAATCAGCGCATCGGGGAGACACACGTGACTATAGACCGCGACACGCGGTGCACAAACAAGTAAGCGTCTGCGCCCCCCCCCCCCCCCCCAACCAGGATTGCGCTTGCGCAGAAACCAGACTCGCGCGCAGCATCTGCGCATGCGTAGTGTCAACGACAAGACCACCCCGGTGGTGTGACGTCAGGGAAAAGTGTTGGTGTTCTACTCTATCTCACTACAGTCGGTGACAGGCGAAGCTCCTCCCACCTCTTTCCATTTTGGCAGAGCGAACTCTTGAGAGAAGGTCGCCTCCTCTGCGGCGTTCGCTCTGTTAAAGTGGAGAGGGGTGGGAGGAGCTTCCCCCGAACTCTTATGCTTGTCCTTTGTCCCCTGGTTCTCCCTCTCCAGGGATTATTATCGTCTTTATTGTCCAGCTCGCTTGCACCTTTGCATTAATTGCATGAGCATCATCACCCTAAAATGCAGGCCGTTCACCCTTGTTGGTGTTAGACTGGTAGCAACTGATAAAACCTGTTTTCTCTACAGACGTCTAACTCTCGGTTAGCTCAGTTGGTAGAGAGCTCCACTGGAAATGGAGAGGTCCCTGGTTCGATACCAGGACCAGGCGGATTTTTTCGGTCGCGCACCAGTCACCTAGCTGTGTTTGGAGATTTGTGTTTGTCCTTTGCCCCTCTTGTTCCCCTTCTCCACAGGGATTATTTTTGTCATTCTTGTCCAGCTCGCTTGCGCTTTTTCATTAATTGTATCATCATCTTGACTTGTCACTGGCTTTAGTTGCGAGCAGTGCTGTCGAAGCCATGGTTGGGAGAGACAGGAAAGCCGCATTTGTACGAATTTTGAGGGACACGCTAATCCCCGATGGGGACAAAAGCGACGTGTGGGACACACAAAAGAGGGTTCGGGTAAGGGGCCAAGTTCTCCCTTCCTCTCTTCTCCGACTGCTTGAACAACCCCTCCTAGACGAGAAAGCCCAAGTGCCTTCCTGCTTCACCAAAGAAGGCCACCGCGGGCCAGAGACTGGACGCGACGTATACGGCGTCCGCGTTCGGCTGGGAGTCGCGTTTTCACTGATTGGACACGAGTTCCCGCCGAACATTGACGTCGTGTCTAATCTCTGGTCCACGGTGGCCTTTTTTAGTGACGCAGGAAAGCACTTAGGCTTTCTTGTTTATAGGAGGTGTTGCTTGCAGTGCCCTCTTGCCCCTTTATCTTTGGTAAGGAATGTCACGTGATTCGCCTTCGTCACTCTGATTGCATCGAAGGGGCCGCAGCGTTCGCTCTTTGCCAAGTTACGATGAGAGGCACATCAAAACCAGATACTGCGGTGATCCCATTACGTCATCCCGTAACCGACGGGCCATGAGGTGCTCGCACAATTCACGGGAAAATGCCTTTGAGGAACCGTTCTCTCTTTTTCGGTTCGCACTTCGACGTAGCCTCTAAGTCTCATCGTTTCTTTTTTTTATGCTTTTAAGTTACGCGTGACAAGGAGTGTAGGTGCCTGGAGTTGAGGGAAGGAGTGCTTACGCGATGCGGACACATGGCTGATATCCCTCCAAGCTTCGCCACGGTCAAGTTCACGCTTGTCGGTGTGGAAACTCGGTGGTAAGGCGCAAATCGTGCGTTCACACCAACGCAACCCTTTTCTAATTTTTTTTCTCTCTCAAATTTCGGCGGTCATTCATCTTCTTGCGCCCCCGATGTGTGTACCAAAGAAATAAAAACGCTTTCATCGGTCGGCGTTCGCGCTGCCCGCTCGCAGTTTTGCGAAGCTGGCCTGGAGGGCGCACCTTAGGCATCCTTCATCGTCGCACGCTATCCATCTTTTTTTCGACGTCCTCTCGTGGATAAGTCTTGCATCACGCCCGGTGCCTCGTGGTTACGTTAAGGTTCGGCCACTCGGAAATGGGGGGCTTCGTCGCGGGTCTTGGCTGTCGGCTTTGGGATTGGTATTTACCGAAACCGACGGCTCGATTCGCTTGCAGATGTGTGTATCACACTTTTGAGCTCACGGCAGATGGCCGTGCCATTTCTTCGAAGTTGTCATTACACAGTCGCCACCTTGAAACAGCTGATGCTTGTTGTAATCCTTGAGAAGATGGCTGTCGCTAACAAGCAAAAAAAAAAAAGCAATCATCGACATGCGGCGTAACTGGATTATGAACGGAAGCTAAATTGACCCATGCAAGAGGTTTCGTCCACTGTTCTTAGAGCCACTAATGGCCGACATCGTCCGCCCGTCTTTTTGATGCCCGGATGCATTTTAGCAGAAACCAAATTTGTGATTTGTGTCGCGTCGTCGTCGTCGCCGTATATGGTACTATTGTTCGCTAAATTAAGTGGGTTAACGACCTGCTTAACTAGCGGGGCGGGGCGCCCCTCCTTTTGCGTGGTCACGTGGGTCGCATAGTCACTTGAATATGCAACCCACGTAACCACATTGGGTCGCATAGTCACTCGACTCGCGCCTCTACGGGTCACATGACCCCACCCGGCTGCGTGACATCACATTGTCAGAGCGTGGTACATTTGACTCTCAGTGCCAAGCCGTGGTTTCACGAGACGTCATGGTGTTGGATCACGACCGGAATAGAGAATAAAAATCAAGGGGTATTAAATCGTGATATAATCGTGATTTAAATCGAGATTGATATCAGACCAGTTTTAGAATAATAATTTACATGAAACCTTTCTTACAACGACAATCCCGAAGTTAATTTTATGTATCGTTTGTCTATCATTTGACTCTTTTTATGTGCATTTGTTATGTATTCATATCAGGGAATCATCAAGCGAGAAAGGTTATAGAAGGCTGAACACGAGAAAAAAGAAGCGCTCTTCTGAACCCATCAGAGCGTTTACGTTATTCGATTTCAAGGTCATGATTTTTGTCCACTTTTGTCGTATCTGGTTGTCAAGCCTTGGTGTAGCGTGACGCCACGCAACGTGATCACGTGATCCGACGCCACGTGACTTGTCACCGTGAGTGTATGACAGTGTGACGTCACGCTGCACAATTTTGTGCATGTATCGCCGATGCATTCTGCGTACGGGACGCATTAGGGCTCTAGATCAAAGGAGCGCCTTCTTTTTTACTGAATCCGTGCGACCATTACAGCTCAATGTGTTCCTTCTGCTTATTGGCTCCTTAGGCAAAGATCAATAATTTGAGCATGGAGTCCATTCTGGAAAGGCATACATGGAGCATTTCTGAGTGTGAGCCCGCCATCAGAGCCAGCGGCACACGGGCAACCTCTACTCCTTTGGAAGTTGGAACCCTTGGGGGCATCATTGCGATTGCATCGGCGCGATCCGCTATAATTAGCTAGAACTGGAAATAGGAAGGAGAGCTCTTACGTCGGCGGCCTTAATACCCGTCGGTGTCCATATATCCTTGATGCACGTCGGCATCCTTAATCCCTGCCGGCATCATTAATGCTTGTTGACAGTGGCGTACCCACTTGTTTCTAAGTGTGTGTGTTGGGGGGGGGGGGGGGGCAAACCAGACCCCCCCCCCCCCCCCCTGGGTCGCATATTTTTACTGGTGATGAGCCGAACTTTGGCCGAATTCAAAATTCGGCGCAACTTTTGCCGAACTTTTCTAAAGATTCGGCAATCCTTCGGCAAAAATACACCGTTACCAGTCTTAACATTGATATTTAGTTTTTTTGTGACGAAATAGGGTTTATGTTTTCTTTTTCTTGACTTAAATACAACATGTAGTGCTATATTGACACACTTATGACTAAATAAGGTGATATTCTACAAGATAATTGTATCGATGTCGCTTTTGTGTGTTTACTGGCAATTTTAGTGTTTGCTTGCAGAAAGGGGCGTGACAACGAGGTTGGGTAGCAGCCGGCACAGTCCCGAATCACGCTACGAGAGTTTTGATCTTAAGGCTTCATCAGCGCACGCCTGCAAGTGTGTTTACATTATTCGATACTGCTTCACAAAGGCAATCATTGCGTTCTTACTTTCTTTGGGAGTCACCGTTTCGTGCGCGAAAATGAATGCAACAGTTGCTGAGCCTTCACCAGAAGAGATAACAATATTGCTATCTCTTCTGGTGTAAAAGTAAACTACTCGGAAAAGTAGTTTACTTTAACTACTTTTCCGAGTGACCTCTACTCAAATTACAAATTACTTTTGAATTTTAGTGGTTGTTTTGCCTATCAACAGAGATAAGATGTTGAAGATCAGCTGATATTTGCAGAGGGGTAAGCATGTGGCGTAGAAAAGAGGGGGAGGAAGAAAGTGATTTGGATAGCCCAACCATCCCCCCCCCCCCCCCTTTTTAACTAGCCCCCCACTGCAATAGCACTGCTACGAGGCGCGGTGAGTGAACAGACACGACGCAAGAGAGACCGAGTAATACCCCATTCACACGACCGTAAAGGTACCTTTAGCTAAGGGACCTTTATTCACTGCGGCCAATCAATAAACGATCTTCCGCGCGGGGCGTGTGCTCGCGACCCAGGAGCACGGGCTGATTCGCCGATAGCAAAGGGACCTATGTTAAAGGTACCTTTATGTTGACCGTGTGAATGGGGTATACCTGTCGAATTAGCGCCGAAGACTGGCGTTTCTTTGTACCACGAAGCTCAAGGAGACTTGACGCATTTGATGAAACGGCTTGTCCCCGTTTCTCCCCAATGCAGGAATTCTTGCCCACTACAGGAAGGTATACACACTACATCCTCACACAAAGGATGTAACAAAGTACATCACCCGCTCTGAAGTACATCTGGTGCTCCTGTATCGACCGGCACGCTGTTTACAAACAAGCGCGCGTTTGCCCACACCGGGTGTGGGCACTGCGCGTGCGCAGAAACCGAATTCGCGTGAAGTGAAGCGTCTACGCATGCGCAGTGCTGTCGACAGCGCCACCCCAGCTGCGTGACGTCAGGGCCGCGTGTTGGTCTACAGCTTGTGCTGTCTTTCAAGACGTCATCTGGTCATTTCTGGGTGAAGTAATGGCGGCTATAAGACCGATACAAATAAGTGCCTTATAAGTTGATTGTGTTGAATGGTTTGTCAGCGAGAATAAAGCACTTACTTAAAATGGCACTTAAAGCCGCCATTTCAAAAAAAAAAGAAAACTGATGCACCTCCGCTTTTGCCGCCCTTTTCGAAACAAATCTGATGCACCTCCGATTTCCCCTAAAGCAATGCATACCGGCCACTTAAAAAAAAAAAAAAAAAAAAAAACATAAAAAAACGCTGTATAGGGAATGAAAGGGCATTCTGAAAGAGTGTGTTAAAAAGTACTTCAACTTTACTTTGGAAGTACACTGTATTTATAGTACTTTACTTCAAGTACATCGCACCAGGTGCACCTACTACTTTACTTGGAGTACATAACCTCTCATTTACTTTGTACTTCCAAGTAGTTTTTAGATGTACTTTACGCAACGCTGTAAGCAATCAAACACTGTCTGCAAAATAAAGCTCAGGCAGTGCTAAACCTCAAAGTAGGAATGATACATCCGCAGTACATCCTTGACCGAAAAAAAGTATAAAACAGTTAGGCATGCAGAAGCAGAACCAGCTATTAAAGCATTACTGTGAAAACGCAACCGCTTTATATTCGGCTAGCAGAATGTCGCTAACGCATCAAAACCTATGGAAGTACTTCCTTCTTAGCATATAAAAAATAAAAGTAACTTCAAAAGTAATTCACTACTTTTTACGTTAATTAGTAAATTACTCAATTACTTTCCACTTGAGTAATTTCTACTCAAATTACTTTTGAGGCTAATACTCAGTAACTTAACTTAATTACTTGTTTGGAGTAGCTTGACACATGTCTGCTCCCAGCCCGCCACCACATATGAAAAAAAAACAGACAAATAAATGTACAAATTATACACACTACAGAAAGTGCGTAAAAAGGAAAGAAAAGAAGGGACAAAACATGTATCACATTATGACGAGGATGCCAGCAGTGCATTCCATACATTCTGGCAAGCTCTCGTGACTCGGCCCCATTTGACGGCAGTGGGCTGCGCACACTAAGCGTAATTGTCAGTTGTCAGTCAATGTTTCAACTACATCGTTGCATCAATGGAAAGGTCAAATGAAAGTAACGTTATCCAGAATGCACCGCATCATTTGTCACTTGCGCAGTGGACTGAGTAAATTACTGGTCGATCTTTTGTTCTTGAGGCAGATAATATTGAAGAGAACCACACTCGGGGCAAAAGCTCACAAACCCACAGTTACCGTGTCGCCTACTCCACACCTCGCCATAACCACTGGATGTACTAAACTGTGCGATGGTAACCGCGCGACTGCGCGGTGTCCATTTGCGATCCATGGCCCCGTCGCGCTCGTACGCATGCGCAGACATTTGCCAAATTTTTGCCGAATCTTTGCCGAACTTTCCTTCAAACTTTCGGCATGTGCGGAACTTTGCCGAATCTGAAGTCCGGCAGATTCGGTCCATCACTAACTTTTACGGCGTGTGTGTGTGTAGGCGTTGTAGAAGAGGGAGGGGGGGGGGGGGGGAGGAGAGGGCTAATTGTGTATGCGCACCGGGCGCTTTGGTCACTGGCTCCTTTTGCGGCGCAGGCGACAGACCCCCTAGCAACGACGGCCACGCTGGATTGGCTGCTCGGCAACGCGCGGAAACTTAAATTTCGGGTTCGGACGGCGCGTGTATAACTCGAAGCGCGTTAACCCACCCCCGCTCCTGCGTTCACGCCGCTTCGCGGCGACAGTGTGCGGCGGCTAATTACAAAACTATTAACCCACTTGCCCCCCCCCCCCCCCCCCCCCGTACACGCCGCTTTGCGGCGTCCAGCCGGCAACCCAAGCTCCGCTGTCCCCCATGCACCTCCGTGAATATAGTCACATACGATTTAGTTCAGCGATGTTTCGTCAACAACATTCGTTTTTTTTTTTTTGTTTTCTGTGTTAATTGTAAAAAAAATGCCGTAAATATCGCCAAATGCCTCGACAAAAGAAAATGTTCGAGGAAAAAACGTAAAAGAAGTAAGCCCCCACCATGGATAGAACCCGGGTCTGATACGTTTGAGGGTGACATCTTACCACTAAGTTACGCTACCGCTTCGGAAACTCGCATTGTAACCGCTGCCTATGTTGACGGCGGCAGCTCCTATCTCCACGAACCAGCCAATCCGGCGTGAGCGCCGTTGCTAGGGTTTGTATCGCCTGAACGTTAAAAATAGGCCCCCACGGGACGGGGGGTGGTGCCATTGGTATTCCTTGGGCGCCACCGGCCAGTGTTTGCACTGCCCAGTGGCGGCGGTTTCAGGGGGGGCAAAACACTTGCCTTGCCCCCCCCCCCGCCCCCCGGTTGGTACGCCCATGCTTGTTGACATCCTTAGTACCCGGAAACCGCCGTTGTATGGTCGTATGACTGAAGGCGATCAAACAGAATGTAGTTCCCGCAACTAGCAGAAGAAAGTAAGCCTAATTAAAAGGTAAATGCGATGATAAAGCGCAAATATTAACATTTTTCTGTCAGCTATATTAGAGTTCATTATACTCTTAAAAAGGCGCGCGTTAGACATGAGCAGTACAGCTAAGCATCAAAAGAATTCCAAACTTGGTAAACACCCAAATTTACTTCATAAAAAAAGACGCATAAATGGACGAGCATTCGACCGGAATAAGGGCGGTTTACTCATCTACTCTTGAGTTCTCCACGTATTCTGCGAATCCCACGATTTATCTACATCGAAGTGCCTCGAACAGGTGAGCCGACATGCGCTCGACTTTGTGTCAGTAAACTAGACAGACGAAGTCGACATGGGCTCGAATGCCGATGCCGAGATTTATCGCCCCAAATGTGCCCCTTGCCCATCTCAAAACAAACATCCAAAATCAATTACGCTCGTCCGCTTCGCTTTATTTTTATTTTTTTTTTATTTTTTTTTTATTTCTCGAGTGGTGCAGTGGCCTTAAGCTACCGGCTCCCGCGTTCTTTTTTTTTTTTTTTTTCGACCCTCCTATACTACTTTCATCCCTAAGCTGACAGTACTGTGGAAGCTACGCGCTAGTTGGACCAGTCATGCGCCGTTTTTTTTTTTTTTTGTCACCGAATCATGCCCTCGCCCATACCCGCGCGCACAGAACGGGCTAAAGCAATAGCACCTAGAAGACAAGACCTGAAACTCCCCCCCCCCCCCCTCCCCCAAAACGTCTCCTTAGTGCCAATGTCTTCTATGTGGTAATGATTCTGGTGAACAAACGGAGACGGTAGACGGTTCATTGGTTCGGCCAGCACGTAACTTCCACCACACTATCAGCTTAGGGGTGAACGGAGTACAGGAACGACATGCACGAGCGAGGAGAAAGGAAGCCCAGTGACCCCGTGATCTGGCTTCTCAGAAGCCCGCAAAAAGACGAATGTCGGAGGCGGCAGTCATTAGCGATACCTGCATCCCTCCGGACCCCGCAGCGATTAATGCCCCAGGAACGGCTGTTTTGGGCCCATAGGGAATACGCGCTCCACCCTTTAGCTGCCGCGGCCGAGCGTGGGGTAGCCCACGAGGCCGACTAACCCCCTTCTATTTTCTGGGAAAGTCCAGCGCGGATGCACTGACCAAAGGATGACGTAAACGTTTTCAGGGGGGTCTCTTTTACTCTAGTTACTGTCCGACCTGGTTTTGTAACATCTGTTCCTTTCTTGGCTGCATAGACCTTTGCAAAAGTTGCCTTCTGCGCGCTGCCATCTTTGTCTGCTGGGCTGTGGAACGCCTTCTGAGCATGCGCTGTTGGTCTGCTGTGCGGTATATCGGATGCTGAGCATGCGTCCACAGCTCAGTGACTCAGCATTTTCCGCCCGGGCGCTTCGTTCGAGACTGCCGCTGGAAAGGTCTATACTCCGTTTCGCTTTAAGTCCGGTCGCAGACGACTTTTCGATCAGACGGGGCCAATGGAGCGGCGCTAAAAGTGCATCGTCACTGCGCCCGCCCGTTTTCTTTGTGCGATTGCCATCGGCGGCGAAACCAATCCCGCTCGGTGATTGCCTGCACGTGATTGCTTTAACCGGTGGCGTACCAAAAGCACAAAGACAAGGAGCGTCGTAGCGACAGTTTGAAAATGAGAGAAGTGAGAGTCGGGACCATCTTAGATTTCGCTTTTGGTTCGTCGATTGATCTTGTTGCGGAGACGGGAAGCGTTCGCGGGAGGTCGGGCTTAAATATTTATTCTTTCTTTTTTTTAATTTTAGTTCGACCCGACGACGGGCGAATGGCACTTGGGCACCGTTGGATGATGGATCTCGATTGGATTACCGCTCTCGTCTTCTCGTCGCGGTGCTACGTGGATATGCATTTTGTTTCCCGTTAACTCCGGATGCTGTTACAGCCCAGAAATTTCGGAAACTCGTACGCGTCGACTCTAAACCCAAAACTACGCCGCTCGAGGGGGACGAGCCGGCGAATGAACAGGCAGAGAACGATGGCGAACGACATGATGCTGCGCGTTCGGCGTGCCTTCCTTAGCCCCTCGCCTCGTAACATCGGCTGCGCTCCGATGTGTGGTGAAACGAAAGAAGCGCGAGATCGGAGATCCTTTCAATGTTTTGTGTCACCAAGGCTTTATGTCGACGTTTCGTTTGACTTATTGATCTCGAATGGGGAGAAAAAGTAGCACGCATATTACTACCGCTGGAAGTGCGCCTAGTGAACTCGGATGTATAGTTTTCTGCGCAATATTATTGTAGATTAAAGCGGCTGGAAGTAATACGGACGCATTCTTAACATTCGCAAGTGAACTTATAAAGAGGACAATTTAGAGCTTATTTCGTAGAAGTACGGCTTTAAAGAGAAACAAACTCATGAAGATGAGTTTGCCCACACATGGCTTACTTCAATCGATCTTTGGAAATGAGTGCAAGCCCCTGTTTCTTGTGCAGATATAACTTGAAGTGGTCAAAAGTGGTGGAAAGAACCTGGAATGGGAACCGCGACGTTATTTTGTTATTTAGCTCTAAAAATCTAAGTTAATATTGTTAATATTATAAATTTTTGACAAACATCCCCGGTATTTTTGAGGCTTCCAGAAAGTTAAAAAAATAAAAAGAATATGTGCTCAACTAAAAAAAAAAAATCTTTTTTGTTGTTTTTTTCTTTCAGGGGAGAGGGGGGGAGGTTTCTTTCCCGATGGATAAGGCCAGCATCCCACAGCTTTTTATTCACCGATATTATGACTTCCTGAATTGCACATCCGCACAATTAGCGCCAACGTTTCGGTGCGACGTCGTCGAGGTTATTGCATAGTTTTCGCAGTGCTGCCGCCCCGCACTGCTGTATGAGCACGGGGTTTTATTTTTCGGCTCTCTGCACGCGTTCTCGTGCATGTAAAGAAAACGCCCAATGATGCCGCGTGATTCATCAAATTGCTTTGACAGCGTTGTGCACTATCTGTGAAACAGTGTATTGACGACGTGCGTTACAGCACACGACGCGCTGTGAAAGGCCTTCCATGAGTGCCCAAACATTCGCTCTGACAGTTTTATGCGCGATTAATTCTGATTTCATTGACGGAAATAAGACTACAGCCAGACTGTCAACGTTGACGGTGTTGGTTTAGGAATCTGATTACTCCAAGCTTCCATGGTGCTTTTGACAAAGACCATGTGAACTTGTCATTAGCAGTTGATGATAAGTAGCCAGGATTACTACTGGTGACGCGACGGCGATCCAAATCCTGGTAGTGACGGCACGTGCGGGAGCCCTAAACAGCTTCTTATAATCTAGTTACACCAGTGCTTTTAAATGTCATTAAGTATCGCGATCGGCCGTAGTTACCGCTCATTCACACTGGAAGCGGATCCGCGTTCGCAAAGCGGTTGCAAACGCGGTTGTATAAAGATGCAGTACAATTGCACGCGCACTTGATGTCACCGGGCGCGCGTGCAATTGTACAGGCTCTTTATACAACCGCCTTCGCAACCGCTTTGCGAACGCGGATCCGCTTCCAGTGTGAATGAGCGGCACGGCGGCGCCAACTGAAATTGAGCCGCTAACGACCATTGAGTTGAACTGAGGTGGTATAGACCTTTTCAGCTTACTTTTGTACCTCACCTCGTAGGCATGTCCGGTATGGGCAACAAAGAGATAATAAAACATATCAACCTGCAAATAGTAAAAAAAATAAAGGAGAGACAAAACTACAATGTTTGTCGGTTACGCTTATATCCCAAATGTATTCTATTGGCGTGGCGACGGAAAAACAATGCTTTCGCCCATACTGGAAGTGACGATATTTCAAGGTGACGGCGCCCTTGTGAAATAGTTATATGCACTATTTTACATTATGATTTACCACAGGGAAGGCTACAAGTGCGAGCTCTTTGCTCTAGGGCACATCACGACGGCACAAGCTCACGTGATTGTACGAAAATTCGAGTAACGTATTTTCTTACTTTTTTTTCGGAATGGCCTACAACTCTGGTTCACAAATACTTCTGTCACGATGTATGAGCAGGGTCAGACTAAAATTACAAAACCGACCATAAGTTTATCAAACAGTGTCCCGACGTTTCGGGAGCGATTCGGTCCGTTGGTCGCGGGTGAGCGCCGGAAATGGCACGCATCACTATTTAGGCACGGTCCTTCGCTGAATTTGCCCCGTTTATCAGGGCGGTGGGTCCAACGCGTGCTCTTCGGGAAAGTAGACGCGAGCATTTATTTCAGGGCTCCCCCGGGTACCCCTTGAGTCAGTCAGGCTTATTGAAATTTTGTTATGGCTCTCTTTCTAAGGAGCATTCTAACTCGCGAAATTCTCATAATGTTTCCACTTGCTTTCGTGGGTTTATAACTACACGTCGCATTCCTTTATAACGATGTGTTTACGAAAAGGGATTCCACGTGAAAAGCGTTACGCTCGATCGCGATACAAAAATCTGTTACGCTCAAGCAAAGGCAACATGAAGCACACATAGCGCGTGACAGGTAGCGGATAAGAATACAAAGCATGCTGAAGCATTGTTCATGATAAAAAGAAAATATTTAGTCGTAATTAGCAAGATGTACGAAGCGGCGAAGCGAGAACTCGACCCCGGACTGTGCGATCCACAGCCCGACGCCTTCACTGTCCACCACGAGGAGAGGGCGAACGGGAAGAAGCGCAAGCAGCTGTGTGGCATAAAGAAGCCTGTGGTAGTAGGGCGACTGTCGGCGCTCGCAGCTGATTTCTGAATGACTAAGCGTCACTGGATACCAAGACGTCACGGGTTCCCAAGAAATTTAAGCTTGTCTCGATCCTTCTCTCACGCTTTCAGTTTTGTGCCCATTCTGATGAACCCGAGGAGTACCGTATTTCTCGGACTATGGTCCACTCCCAGTTGTTTGCAGAGGCAAAATTGGGGTCAAAAATGAAGGTTTTTGAGTAGACAGTCCGCACGCCGTGCATATTATCACGAGCCCAAATCGAGTGCCCACACAATGCTCGGGTCCAATCTATGAACCGCATTCAAATATCGTCATATGGGTGTACTGCGATCCCCACGTTACGTCATCGAATTTTGCAAAGGAGAGATTGAATGAAAATGATCGCTTTTGTCCTTGAAATTACACCGCAACAAAGAAGCTTGTTGGCCAGTGGCGTTGCGTGCGTGTATCTTTGAGTCCCACTAGTGCCAGTAAGCTCGTGTAAAGTGAAAAACATTCCAGTTGAATATCGTTGCACAGCTCCTTTATATGCCATTAAGACTCGGGATCGGCCGGAGTTACGTGGTGGCGCCCACTGTCATTGAGCCGCTAACGACCATTGAGTTGAACTGAGCTGGTATAGACCTTTTCAGCTTACTTGTGTACTTCACCTCGTAGGCATATCCGGTATGGGCAACAAAGGGATAATAAAACATATCAACCTGCAAATAGTAAAAAAATAAAGGGGAGACAAAACTAGAATCTTTGTCGGCTATGCTTATATCCCAAATGTCTTCTATTGGCGTGGCGACGGCAAAACAATGCTTTCGCCCATACTGGAAGTGACGATATTTCAAGGTGACGGCACCCTTGTGAAATAGGTATATGCACTATTTTACCTTATGATTTACCGCAGGAAAGGCTACAAGTGCGAGCTCTTTGCTCTAGGGCACATTACGACGGCACAAGCTCACGTGATTGTACGAAAATTCGCGTAACATATTTTCTTACTTTTGTTTCTGAATGGCCTGCAATTCTGGTTCACAAATACTTCTGTCACAATGTATGAGCAGGGTCAGACGAATATTGCAAACTCCGACCATAAGTTTATCAAACAGTGTCCAGACGTTTCGGGGGCGATTCGGTCCCTTGGTCGCGGGTGAGCGCCGGAAAGGGCACGCGTCACTATTTTGGCACGGTCCTTCGCTGGATTTGCTCCGTTGATCAGGGCGGTGGGTCCAACGCATGCTCTTCGGGAAGGTAGACGCGAGCATTTATTTCAGGGCTCCCCCGGGCACCCCTTCTGTCAGTCTGGCTTATTGAAATTTTGTTATGGCTCTCTTTCTAAGGAGCATCCTAACTCGCGAAACCCTCATAATGTTTCCACTTGCTTTCGTGGGTTTCGGGACGCTGCATTCATCCGGTATATAACTACGCGTCCCATTCCTTTATTACGATGTGTTTACGAAAAGGGATTCCTCGTGAAAAGCGTTACGCTCGATCGCGGTACAAAAATGTGTTACGCGCAAGCAAAGGCAGCATGAAGCACACATAGCGCGTAGCAGGTAGCGCACAAGAATACAAAGCATACAGAAGCATTGTTGATGGTAAAAAGAAAATACTTAGTCGTAATTAGCAAGATGTACGAAGCGGCGAAGCGAGAACTCGACCCCGGCCTGTGCGATCCACAGCCCGACGCCTTCACTGTCCACCACGAGGAGAGGGCGAACGGGAAGAAGCGCAAGCAGCTGCGTGGCACAAGGGAGCCATGTGGTAGTAGGGCGACTGTCGGCGCTCGCAGCTGACTTCTGAATGACTAAACGTCACTGGATACCAAGACGTCACGGGTCCCCAAAACATTTAAAGGGGCGATGCAACAATTTTTGTACTTTGCGCAAATACCGCTTAGAACGGATCCCTGACGTTAATGACCTATGAAACACGCGTTCGTTTTTCACCCCACGCAATAGAAGTCCCAGTAAAAAATTAAAGAAAAACGAGCAGCGTTCACCCCCTCAACTCGTAGCCAGAACAAGCGGCCACATGATCTGGAGCCGATTATATGCCGCCAATGGTGATCATAACCACGCGCTGGGGTTGGCAAAGCACAGGACACGCGCTGAGTTCCAGACATTGTTATGGCTCGGCTATTGTCGTCGTTGCAGCGATTGGACACGGGCCACTACCCGAATGCTTCTCGAGCTATCAATTATCACGAGCCCAAATCGAGTGCTCACGCAATGCTCAGGTCCAATCTATGAGCCGCATTCAAATATCGTCCCCGGAGCATGCTGCTACCACCAGGGTACGTCATCAAAATTTGCGAAGGAGAGATTGAAAGAAAACGCTCGCTTTCTCCTTAAAATTACACCGCAACGAAGAGGTTTCTTGGTCAGTGGCGTTGCGTGTGAGTGTACTTGGGTCCCACTAGTGGCAGTAAGCTCATACAAAGTGAAAAACGCTCGAAACGAATATCGTTGCAACGCCCCTTTAAAGGGGCAATGCAACAATTTTTGTACTTTGCACAAATACCGCTTAGAACGGATCCCTGACGTTTATGACCTATGAAGCACGCGTTCGTTTTCCACCCGACGCAATAGAAGTCCCAGTAAAAAATTAAAGAAAAACGAGCTGCGTTCACCTCCTCAACTCGCAGCCAGAACAAGCGGCCACTTGATCTGTGGATTAAATGCCGCTAATGTTAATCGTAGCCACGCGCTGGGGTTGGCAAGCCACAGGACACGCGCTGAGTTCCAGACATTGTTATGGCTCGGCTATTGTCATCATCGCAGCGATTGGACACGGGCCACTACCCGAATGCTTCTCGAGCTATCAATTATCACGAGCCCAAATCGAGTGCTCACACAATAGGTGAGCGGCGTTTGACAACTTCCGGTTCCTTAGGAAATTTTGTTTCACTAGTGGCAAGCGACGACAATGAGCAGCAAGCCTGTGCAAGCATAATTATGAAACCTCCAGACTGTAGTTTTCAGAACCATACTTAGACAGCCTTGCAGATGATCGTCATCGTTTGTCAAAAGCTTAACAAAAATTCCTAAGGAACCGGAAGTGGCCAAACGCCGCTCACCTATTCTCGGGTCCAATCTATGAGCCGCATTCAAATATCGTCTCTGGAGGATGCTGCTACCACCAGGGTACGTCATCAAAATTTGCGAAGGAGAGATTAAAAGAAAACGCTCGCTTTTCTCCTTGAAATTACACGGCAACAAAGAGGTTTCTTGGTCAGTGGCGTTGCGTGCGAGTGTACTTGGGTCCCACTAGTGCCAGTAAGCTCATACAAAGTGAAAAACGCTCAAAACGAATATCGTTGCACCGCCCCTTTAAGCTTGTCTCGATCCTTCTCTCACGCTTTCAGTTTTTGTGCCCATTCTGATGAATTCAAGGAGTACCGTATTTCTCAGAATATGGTCCGCTCCCAGTTGTTCGCAAAGGCAAAATTGGGGTCAAAAATGAAGGTTTTCGAGTAGACAGTCTGCACGCCGTGCATAGTCCCCGCCAGGTGCATAGATGATTAATGTGCCGGTCTGTCCTTGGATGACCAGCCAAATTTTAGGGGTACTAAAGGAAAAGGTAAATGGTATCGTAAATGGACACAACACAAAAATAATAATTCTATTTAAGCCAATTCAAAGATTTCAGGAACAAATCAGTTTCTATGTTGAGAAAAAGAAAGAAAGAATATTACTCAACTAAAATTAGGCAAGCAGATGGAAACATTAAAATAATTTGGGACATAGTCAATGATGCAATTGGCCTTCGTGGAAATGAACATGTATTACCTGATTTAATCGAACAGAACATGTTAGACACTTTTAATGATTATTTTACTAATAAAGGGCCTCTCTTAGCAGCTCAGTTGCCGTACCTTCCTGATCCTCAGCAGTGATTGACACCGATTACAAATAGCTTTGTAATGCGAGAAATTGAGGTTAATGAATTAATATCAGTAGTTGGGAATCTTAGAACAGGTAAAGCCGCAGGACTATATACAATTCCTATTAAACTATTAAAAGATAATATTGACATTTTAGGTATTCATCTTTTACATATCTGTTTAATCACACGTTAGACAGTGGAATATATCCTAATGAGTTGAAGATAGCTAAAGTAGTACCTATTTTCAAAGATGGAGATTCTTCGGCACCATCCAGCTATAGACCAATTTCAGTTTTAAATACAATTAACACAGTTTTTGAAAAAACAATATGCAAACGTATAAAGGACTTCATAACTAAATACTCAATATTGTGCCACAATCAGCACGAATTTAGACCTAATAGATCCATGTCCTCAGCTGTTTTTGTCCTAACTTAACATCTCAACAGAGCTCTTCATGAAAGTAAGATTGCTGTTGTTGTATATTTAGATATAAAAAAAGCATTTGACACAGTAAATCATAGTATATTGCTTTAAAAACTCCATCAGTATGGCTTTCGGGGGAAAACGTCAGAGCTGTTTAATAGCTGTCTCTCAAACCGGAAAAAGTGCGTAGTAATAAATGCATTTATCTCTACCCCCCAAACGGTTTTAACTGGTGTACCACAGGGCTCAGTTCTTGGGCCCATCCTTTTTTCTCTTTATGTAAACGATTTTCCGTCGTTTTTAAAATACTCGGAAGCATTAATGTACGCCGACGATACGGCACTGATTTTTGTTAGGGATACGATAGGCGGATTGCAGGATAAAATCAATAAGGAAGTGACTAGGATACTGACATGGTTTACAAGTATTCAACTTACAATCAACCTAAAGAAATCTAAGTATACAGTGTTTCACTGCAAGAAAAAGGCGATTAATTACGATGAGATAGTTATTAAATTAAATAATACGGAATTAGAACATGTTACTTGTTATAAATATTTAGGTGTTCTGTTTGATTCTGATATGCACTGGAAAAGCCAAATTAAGCACATGTGTTCAAAAATTGCATATGGTTGTTATGCATTATTAAAGGCGCGCGAATGTTTTAATTTATTCATTTTGCGCATACTCTATTTTGCATTCGTGCGCAGTCAGCTGGTTTATTGTATTGAATCCTGGGGCAATACTTACACTACATACTTAGATCCGGTAACTCGCCTGCAAAAACGGGCGATACGATTTATAACATTTTCAAGAACAACTAACCCTAGTAGACCTCTTTTCCCATCGCTGAACGTATTGCCATTCAGCTGTATTTACAAATTAAAAATAGCTCGAACAGTTCGTAAAATCGTAGAGTGTAATGAACCCCTTTCTTTGAACTTATTTCGATCTCCCAGAGGACAAACAAGGGCTGCAGCGAATTATATGTTTAGTTTACCGCCATGCCATAATGCATATGGACAAAGGCTGATTGAATTTTCTGGTGCTCAAGTTTGGAATGAAATACCTATTAATATTAAGTTGGAAAATAACTTTCTGCCCTCCTTAAAAAGATTCTTTCATGATTATGAAATGCGGTTACGCTAATTACTTTCTAGAACGTGATTATCTTTTGTTGTTGTTTTTGCGCATTGCATGAATCTATTGTATTCTGCCGCTTTTGGAACCTATATTACGATTGGGCCCCAGACTAGCCTTAACGGCTATGGGTCCAAACAGCGTTCGTCTATTTTGAAAACAAATTTGGAATTAAAGCAATGAATTAATAAATGAATGAATGAAAAACATATTCTCATACACCCCACACTTCGACGAATGTCTGCTTTCTTAGCTAACGAAGAGGATTGCATCATACATAAGTCATCATTAATGCACTCTTCCGTTCACAAACTTCCTCACGTCTCTTCATCCCTTTATCTCTCTGATTCACTCGTGGTGCACAAAGTGGAGCGTGCTTTTTGAACTCCAAAAAGTGTGTTCAAATGACAGTAATGCTTAAAAGTATATCTTTGTCTCCCTGGTATTGTATAAACGCCGAACTTCTGGTGTCTGCTGATAAATTTCGATATCTCGGCGTCTTAATCATTTCAGATCTAAACTGGAACGCCCAAGTAAAGTACATAACCGAAAAGGCTATGCAGAAACAGTGGTTTTTGAAAAGAAATCTTGTCACTTCACCTCTGATACTTAGTTAACCGCCTATAAAACTATTCTCAGACCCATGTTAGAGTACGCAGCTGTTGTCTGGGACCTCGCCCCCTCCGCCCCCCCCCCCCCAGACGCACACACACATACACACACTTTAATCGATATGCCTGAGGCAGTTGAAAAGAAAGCACTGCGTTTTTTGTACACTAGGTATATTTTCATGTCTTCAATTTCAAACTTACGTGTTTTGTCTGGCTTGTGCGGTTTATCAACACGATGAAAACTAGACCACCTTAAGTTTCTTTTTAATGTGCTCCAAGGCAATTTACCTTTGTGTCTGAGTCATTACACGACAATTTATAAAACTAGGCCCACACGAAACAAACACTCACTGAACCGTTCTGTAGAACCACTTTGTTTAAAGCCTCTTTCTTTCCCAATACTCTGAATGAATGGAACAAGCTTCCCAAGGGTGTTATTAGTTCGGTGTCACTTGCTACTTTTAATGATGCTATGTATGCGCACTTTGTCGAATAGCTATTTCACTGTCCTGTTATTTATTCATGGTTACCTTGGTATTCTGCACGGTTACACTTTTACGACTCCCTGTTTTGGCGTTCAAAGTGAATGCTGGCAGTATAGACAAATACATAAATAAATATTGAACGATATTGAAAAAACAAAACTCCTATATAGTCCGCACCCGAAGATAGGCCGCGTCAACAACTTTCAAGCTTGTATACAGTCCGCCGAATATGGTTCGTAAAGAAGAGCACATGAGTGTACCGCGCGAGTAACGCACCCAAAACCACCCAAGGCATTCCGTAACCGAGTGTAGCGACTCATAAGGCCGGCGGAGTGATGCACAACGCATTCTGTGCCCTCTTTGTTTTATCAAAATGATCGAGAATAGATTTCTTTGCGTCGTTAGTGGAAGTTTGAAAGAGCATTGAGCCCCGATCGTCTATCTGGGAAACGCATCGCGCACACGCCCGGCGCACACACCCGTTCGCCCACTCGCTGAGAAGAGTTTGTGGCCTTCGATAAACGCCTCAATAGATAACTTTCGGGGCGTCTGGTGGATATTCTGTAGTCAAATCGACTGGGTCGGGTCCCCTACCACACGCCAAAGAAAACATTTCAAGAGGACAAAAACGTACACCTCGTACGTTCGCTTTTCCGGTTTCCCTAGAAGCAATAAACTTGGAGCGCGCGTGTTTTCGAAGATATCAAAAGAATCAAACAAGTACACCAGCACCAAACCTATCAATAGCAAAGGCACAAAAAACAACGTCAACCACCATCAATTATTCACAACCGAAACACGTGTTCGCGGTGCCGGGTTGAGGCACCTTTACATTCGTAGTCCATACCTATACAGAACGCAAGCACTAATTCTGTCGGATTCCTTATAGGGCGCGACCCCCTTCGGAGAAATTCGTCCTTTGAGTCAAACTACAGATTCATTGAAGGGCGTTCTTGAACGCAGCATGAAACCTCAAAGAGTATATACAGCATATATATATGCATGCGTTTCGCACTCTTACCATTTTAGTTCGGCATATCCGTATCGTTCAACAGCCCTCCATTGAGGTAGGTCGGTCTCCTTTCTCGGGATGCCCGAGTTCCCCCACCGTCACCTGCAACAAGCTCTATCGTTAAACCTAAAAGTAAAATTGAATAAAACGAGCGCAAAAATTGCTATCTGGGCGTTCGCGTCGGCGTCACTTGCAATCTAAGAGGCGGATATGTTAAGGAAGGAAGGGGATCGGCTTTACGGGTTCGGTATCGGCGTTCATTTTTGTGGAGCCTACAACGTGGGGTTTGAGGCGGCACAAACGCTGCTATACTTGCAGCGATCAAGCTCAGAGATTTGAAAATGAGCGGTTGCAACGGTCGAGACCGAACGGGGCGCCCGCGTGACGGGAGCCCTGGGTGATTGAGACGCTGCCCAGTAAAATTAGACGCCTGGGTGCTGCGGATATTGAAAGCACGTTTTTTTAGTTTTGGCGCCGCGTATTCGCGTGCGCTCGCGTGCGTTTGCGTGTATTTTTGAGGGTTTGCGCAATGCCTTCTAGACGACAAGGCCTGGGCCGTTCCCTCCCAAACGTCCTCACTGGTGCACTCAGGTAGCACCGCCTAGCTGGCATCAGCATCGCCGACATCATGTCGTGCAGCGTCACGCAACCAGCGCGACGCTCATTGGCATGTGGAGACGCCAGGTCGGACGAGTCTGCCTGTTTGCGCCGTCTGTCGTTAAGCTTCAGCGTGTTTCCGCTTGGGGCGGGTCGGGGTGCCACTGGATATGACGTCATACGCAGGCCTTGTCTCTTATATGGGTTTGGTTTGAGTAGTAGATGTCTCGTGTGCGCGCGTGTGAGGTGGTGATGGGCGTACCTGGTGATCACCGATGCGGAACTGTTTAGTATCGCCGATCACTTTTGTTCTGTCTCCGGGTGCGGGGAATTGAATAGAAAGCTTCCTCGTTTCTTTGGAAGATGGGACTACGGAAATCGGGGGTCGGAGGTGAGCGGGAACAATCGGAATGTTTACGCTCGTAATAAACAGCGAATGGAAGTAAGTGCTGTACGCGTGCTGGTGCCGTCGCTTTTTTGTTTTGCGATCAGGCTCGCAGGAAGTCTTGACCCGCTCACTTCAAAAGTGCGAGATCCTCGCCTCGCTCGTGGTCACTTTAATAAATGAGAAAGTTTCGCTCGTATTTCATAAGCTGCTCTATCTGGTTCTTACAATATTTGGTTGCCGATCACAAATATTGAAGCTTCCTCACGTTTGGAACATGTACGTACACATCGCGACACTGTTAGCGCGAACACGACATCGGCGCATTTTCGCATTTTACTTCTCAATAGTATTTGCGAGCACGAAATTTGATCGCTTACATTCTAGAACTAAATGAGCTCTTTCCGTAGAAATATTAACTTGGATGATATCCCTTGGTGCCAAAGAGAAAAACTGGAAAAACCGGCCATCGCTTGTTCGCGCTAACAGTGTCGCGCTCTGTACGTTCTGATAAAATGGCAAAAAGTCAAACCTTATAAGGGGGATTCAACCGCTGTTTATTTGTACCCTTTTTCTCATAGATGGCGCAGAATTTATTCGGAACAAGCGAGTTGCATGCTCGCAGCTGCGCATGCAGTTCGGGCGCTCGAGGTGGGTTCGAGCCCATTGCCCATTGAGGGACGAGCGGTTGAATCCCCCTTAAATGAGTGTGCAGGTAAAGGTTTCTTACATAGAGGAGAAAACTAGTAACGCCACACCTGTTGCCTATCTTTTTAACAATCTTTTTTTGGGGGTAAGACGAATATAGCGATGTACGTCGGCAGCAAATGCTTACGGACCACGCGAGCCGTGGTCGAGCTGCATTACCGCGCTACCTTGCGGCGCGGCGCCTGTGGCCGAGGCCCGTAGTGTGCATGCGTTCCTTTTGGTACTCGCAATTACTCGGCCCGACGCCTTCTTACTCGCACGAAATACGACGCCGAGCGCCACTCTGATCGCCACCGTTGGCAGCCGTGCCGCTACTGTATCTCAGTGGCGCTATGAGCGGCAGAAGCCGAGACATCAACTCTACCTCCCGCCGTCCAGCATGCCATTGTTTTTCCCAGCTCAGCCGCCAGGAAAACAGGCATTCTGACTTTTCCTTTCTTTTTTTTTTGTTTCAGAATCCTTTTAATTATCTCAGCACTTGCGTCCCTTTCAACCAGTCAGTGACAACAACTAACTCACAAAGTGTAGTCTGTTATATATTGCGCACGTTATTAATTAAAATAACAACAACAACAACAAATTAACAAGCTTGTAAAACAAAAACAAATAGAAAAATACAGGATGGCCGTCTTCCTGACACTGAGCTCGGCAAAACACTTTCATGCCGGACGGCAGAAGATAGAGTTGATATCGCAGCTTCTCTCAGTTATCGCGCAACCGTAAACTTTTGTGGCCGACTGTAGAATTAAGATCGACTTTACTGTTAATGTACTGATGTAGTAAAAACGTTAAAAACAGGCCGGCGTAGGCCGTAAAAGAAACTGAAACGTATAAACATATCCATTTCCCTTTCTTGTCCCCCGTTTAAGCGTTTATCTTATTTACAAACGCGCTTGATTTGTGTTCTTTATTTTAGAATATTTTGTGTTCGTTACATTAGCGTCGTTACTCTCGCGTAAACCTAGCATGTAGTTTTATACACGCTATATTGGTCCCAGCTTATAAATTTTCATTTAGCCATATAATGCTTCTATGTCCAAACAGGAGTGCAAGTAAGAAATGGGACGCACTGAAAGTAACGTTGCGCAGAAAGAATTCTACAGACCATTGTTCGTACCTGAAGGATTGTGCCCTTGGAAGTACGAGTCCACTCGAACTCGATACGTTTCATTCGAGAAAAAATTACATTTTCCAGCGTGTCACAAGATGCACGCCGAAGCGCCTTACAATTCGGAGCCCCCTTATTAGATAGTGAGGTTTCTCAGCCAGCAAAGCGTCCAGGTGGTCAGAGGATAGTAATCATTCTTAATGCGCCACGGATCGAGGCTGAAGAGCTCATCTTTACCGGCTGGTATAAGAGGAAGCTCGTTTTCGTCAGACGCTTGTACTCCGTTTCATCTTGAAATGGACCGAAGCGGGCGCTTTGAGCCATCAGAGCCAATCCGGAGCCAATCCAGAGCCAAGGGTGCGTCCAGTGATGACCTTCTGGTTGGGCACAGCAACGCACTGTGCGTGAAGTCACGTGACGCCCCCTCCTCGTTTGATTGGCTCCACCGGCTCGTAGAGTCTGTTGCGGTTCATTGTAAGGCGAACTTTAGGTTGTTGGCCTTCGGAAGTCGGCGAAAGCACGTGTACTTGCGCTTCTCCATTTTTGCATGCGTCGTGTTCGGAGCGGGCCGGAAGAGCCGTAATGGTCGATGCCGTCTCAATGCGGTTAACGAAACCACCAAGATCTCTCGGTGAGTTTTTTTTTTTTTTTGTTCACTGGCGTAAAGGGCCCGTTAGACGCTCCATTAGGCGCCGAAGCTTCGGTGTTGCCGGCTCTGTCCTTGGGCCCACTCTGTCGGGGAAGACAGCAAGACGCAGAATCCGCGCCTCAGCGATATAGTCCTTTCCAACGTTTACAAAATCACAGTCCAGCGTGCGATCTTCACAGCCCAGCACATGCGGGTTCGTCGCGTCGGAAAGCGAGTAAAGCACGCGCGATACGCACTAACACTCAAATATGGCACCGGCCACACGCTCTTTTTTGGAAAGGTCTATAGGGGGGCTGCGATATCTGATCTTGTCTGTTGCGATGTGCTGAAACGGCTACACACCGTTTCATCGCTATGTGGCGAAGCGCGAAAGCTGCGGCTGGCGTCAGTCAATTGAAAAGCGAAGCACGTTACAGATTTTCACAAGAGAACTGTGCTCCGACGGTACGTTGTCCTGTGATACACCTCGACACTTTGAGTGGCTTGCCGATGTCGGAACCATCGCCGGTTGGCCAGTTAGCCGCCTCGGTGGCTCTGAAGCAAAGCGCCGGCCAATAGGGATCCCCAGGTGTCGTGTTCAAATCCCGGCCGAAGTGCCCCCAATCTGACGGAGGCTTATTGCAAAAAAGGCCCCGTGTAACCGACGCTCCAGTTGCACGTCAAGAGGTTCCAGGTGGTCGAAGTTATTCCTCAATCCTCCGCTGGGACGTGCAAGATGCCCTTCGTTGGTTTGGCACGTAAAACCTTCAAATGTGACCATGACGTTTGCCAGTTTTAGAGTGAAACCCCGATAAAATATTTACCAAACACCTTTGTCATGTTGCATCTATGGCGAGGTATTCTTGGCCGAGCGTATGTCACATTTCACAATTATCCTTTGTAGCGAGCGCTGACTGAAAGGACTGATGACACTGTCCTCGTTTCTCTTTTATAGAGGGCTTTAATTTAAGAAATTTATGATACGAGTGCGCCTTAGCTTTTGGATGCCAGCCTGTGATTGAACTGAAGTTTTTGTCTGAAAGGGAGATCACAATGCTCTCGAATGAAATCCAGCGGTGTTGTCCGATCTATTTCTGAGCGATGACACAAAATCTAAGGCGATGCCCTGATGGTACTCACGTGACAACGACACCAACGACGACGCGAAGGGAAACGAGAGGCTCCGGAAGGTTTCTGAAAACTGGCTACGGTTAAGCTTTGTTATAGTCAAAATTCTCTAAAACAAAGTTCAATTTAAAGCAAGCATCAATTGTTACCTGCTTAAATTTCTTTAAGGAAGAGGATTAATATGATAGTTGACGTTCGGGCTGCTACGTTAGAAAACTACTTTGGGTTTGACAACGTTGTACCCTTATTGATTACAAAAGATGTTACATCAATGAATAAGTTAAAAAGAATGTTACAGAGCTTAACATTTATCGCTTTAGGGTGGATTACAAATACGGCACATGAGACAGTTACAAAAAAAAATCACTGGTTATATTTCTCTTATGTATTTTTAAAATCAAAGGGCTCTCACTCAAAGTACTATGGTGTACTGAAAAGTTCGAAATTAGGGCACTTACCTATGTAAAACATTTTGGTTCCCGCTAATACCCTTTCGATGTAAAATAAAATAACACCGGTGGCGTGTTTCCGCTAGCAGTATCGCTCAATGTATCTCCACGGAGGTACCCCACTCTAAGGAAAACAGCGCCGAAATAAAAACAAGGTCCAAGGCAGTGTTGTACACGTTCCTCAAAAAAAAGGAACGAAAGCTCGTTCCTCGTTCCTTCTGATTTTTGGAACGCGTTCCCGTTACAAGTTCCATATGGGAAAAAGGAACTCGTTCCCGTTACAGTTTAAAAATGGAACGTATCGTTACATTTACGTTACATTTGTATTTTTTTGCTAATTACCATATTTAGTTAAATCAAGCAGAGTTTATTTTTTTATTTTTTTACCTATCCCATTAATAGTCAGCATACGAGTGTGTATGTCGTGCTGGAAGGGCACCAGGAGAAGAAAGCATGCGGAAGCAGGGTTTCGTTTGTTGATATATTCATGTTAAAAATCTCAGCTATTAACCATGTTCATGTTTGTAGTGGGCGATTTAGACGAGCCGAATGCACTTTTACCCATGATTGCCCGAGCGTTTTACAACAACCTCACACGTTTCAATTTAACGAAGTCCCGTGTTAGAACTTAACAACAATTGCTTCTCGATGTTGCTGTCCGCAAGACGAGCAAGTGAAGGAGAGGGTAGGGCTTTTGGAAAATCAGTATTGAAAGCTACAGATACTTCTTTGTCAAGGTTGGATTTGTTGTTCAGTTTGTAGGTGGGGGACAAGATAAGGAATAAAGATTATTTTTTGTGTATCTTTTAAGTGACCAATATTCGGGATATACAAGGGTGAGTCCGATATCTGGCAATCTGTGATATTGTTGTAATTGTAGGTCTCGTTATTGAAGTTCAGAAATGGCTGTAGTCGGAATAAGAGTTCTGGGTGTATGAGGATTCGTGGAGCCAAAGAAAGTAGCTGAGTTTGAAACAACCCTCTTTCTTTATCTTTTCCTACGACTAAAAGTTTTGCTTTTTGTACCGCAGTTTCGGGTACTCAAAAGAGAATCAATGCCCACCAGCTCTCCTGCACCCGAAACTGTTAGCAAGCAAGAACCACACAAAATAATTCAGAAGGTTAGTAGCCAAAAAGTTAACGAGATCCTGTACTTCGTAAAGATAATGTTTTTGTACTTTCATACTTTCCCTGTTAGAAATAAAAGAAAAATTACCCCACTGGACGAACAAAAGGAACGCCGTTACTCTTTCCGTTCCAGAAAAAATGTAACGCGTTCCCGTTACAGTTCCAGCGATGCAAAATGGAACGGCGGCGTTCCTTCGTTCCTCCTAAAAGGAACGCGTTCCAGGAACGCCGTTCCTTGGAACTCCGTTCCGTACAACACTGGTCCAAGGCAAGAGGGAAAAGACAACGCGTACTCCCAATTGAAGTTTGCCTCATTCACGCACCTTGAGCTGAGGTTTGCCTTTCTCACGCACTCTCAAATAAAGTTTGAACTGCCTCACTGCCCAGCGAAGTATCGAACAAGTTTCATCGTTTAAAATTTGCGCTGCATGTCAAAGCACCGAATATTGCCTCGGAGGACCCACAACAGCGAAATGTATCCATACTCTTTTGGCGATCAAAAAGAGGCGATCCCAAAAGGTGTGTACGCTATCACGCGAAATTGCAATAACGGGGCTTGAAAAAATAATAAATAAATATATATAAAAATAAGAATGAAAAAATGCAGGGGTACTGAGTTGAACGATATTCACGATAAATATAAAAAAAAGAGAACACTTTGGTGGTTTTGTTGCCCCACAGCGGGGGCCTAAAGTTGGGTTACGACACAGCGCATACCAGGCCGAGTAAGACGCCGATGGTTCGGCATTTCGCTGCCTCCGTCTGCCCCTTCGCACGACGATCTAAAGAGCCTAGAGTTCAAAGAAGGCGCAACTCTGATCATGGCGAGCGTTTGCAACTTAATAGCTGACGCATATGCCGCGCAGATTGGTCGCAAGTGCGCACGCGCCGCGTCCTGAAGTGGCGAGGAGCAAAGCAGGGCGGAATGACGAAGACGCTTACGGACGATGAACGCTTTCGGCACCTTCTTCGCAGCACGTATACTGAAAGCGCAACCCGTAAACGACGATCGAGGGGTTGGAAACACTCTGCAATCTCGGCTCTCGATGACGATCCCTTTGATCCGTCGCTGGCTGCCCGCCTTTCCACAGGCGCCGCCGCCGCCGGGTTTCCACTGGCACGACATTCGGCGATCTACATCTAGGGATCGGAGATGGTCCCACAGACCGTGTTTTCTGGCCACGCTCGACATCCTCTTTCGTAACCTTACCGCCGGCTCACTTAGACTTGTGCGAGAAAAAAAAAAAGAAGAACAAGAATAAAGCGAATTAAAGTGAAAACGTTATGAAACAAAAATACGAGGCGCCTTTCATTGGACTGCATTTCATATTTTTTTAGATCCCTGAAATGACACGTTGCACCTCGTGTATCAAGGGGCTAATGATGGGTTATTGGAACCGAGCGGAGGGGAAGAAAAGGGGGCGGGTTTTTTGAACCGAGACCGCCGCAAAAGTCGCCAAGTCGAAAGAAGAAGAAAAGCGAAGCGCGCGATCGGGATCAAAACGCTAAATTCGACAATGTTCAAACGGATAAACGATATTAAAAATCGGGCAAGCTGTAACTTCGTTAACATCTCCAAAGTTATTATTTTTTCTTCTCTCTCTCTATTGTTTCATTTACATTAAAATAAATTTGGGTCGTTTACTTTTTCGCGAAGCACTTGAGAGAATCAATCATGATCATAAAAGGCCCAACCCTGTGTTCCTTAAGCTCTCAGTGACCATACCTGCTTTTATGCCTCAAATTTTGTTGTCGTGCTAAGGTGCCGGCCGCGATACCACTCTTTTCAGTCACCGATGCCGGCGGCCCGCCTTTACACGTTAAGAAATGCAAAAAAATACCTTCAAGTAAACTTTCATCGTTGAACAGGTCAAGGAAAAAAGTTAGAGCATGTCGGAACTTAACAAGCACCATTGTAAGACAAAAAAAAAATGAGAGGCGTGGTTAGGCAAGATTGTCTGACATAACCACCCGAAAAGCGATGAGGACGCCAAAAAAAGCAATGGGGCGTCTTTGATACTATTCCTTTCTTGCCCCTTTTCTGCCGTTGAATGAAAGCCGCAGTCACCCTGCAAGTGCATCATACAAGAAACAGTCTGCTCAAAATGTCTGAGGCGTATTTTTTTATTTATTTACAAATACCCTCCAGGGCCCCGATGAGCACTAAAGAGGGGAGTGGTTGGTTAGTGCGAGGCGAAACTTGCCGTTATCGGTGTTGGCGTCGATGCTGTCTGGAAGGGTTTGTTGTGATTGCATTGCAGTGTCACTCGAAAAACGGGAGTAAAGCGCCGTTCACACTCTTGCGACCGAGTAAGACCGAGTGAGACCAGACCAGTTTTCAGCCTTTTGCGACGTCTTAGGACCGGATGCGCTGCAGCGGAGCTGGTCCTAAGAGATCGCAAGAGGCTTAAAAACCGGTCTGGTCTTTCTCGGTTTTACTCGGTCGCAGGAGTGTGAACGGGCCTTTACCGGAAAGAATTTAGCGAGCTGCACGGTGTTGAACCGCCTCGATTGAATTCGTTAGGCCAGATTGGGGTGCCACGCCGTATAGATGAAGCATATTCTAGTTTGTTACGAACAAGGGTGACATAAAGAAGTCGTATAGGTGAGAAGGGACAGTTTTAAAATTACGACGGATATAACCAAGGGGCTGATTCGACGAGGATAGTGTTTTATCGATATGAACATTCTAGGATAGATTAGGCGTTAAATGTGCACCGAGATATTTATAGTGGCTAGCAGCAGTCTGGAGGGAAATGCCGTTAAGGGCTAATGTAGTTATGGGCAGAGAAAGGGAACGCGTAAACGATAAATGCATGCGCATGTTAACACTCACACAAGTGCCAGGTACGGCAGCACCGGTTAGCAATTTCGTGAATATCATTCTCAAAAATCAAAGAATCGTTAGGCTCTTTTCTAGTCGGCAAATAAGAAAATTATCAGCAAAAACACGAACGAATGACCGGAGTTGAAGAGGGAGGTGGTTAATATAAATTTAAAACAAAACATGTTTCTTCCTCTTATGACAATCCGGTCATTTTGGTTATACAAAAAAAACAAAAAAAACGCAGACATGTTTGATGCATGTATGAAGTAAGCTTGCTTCAGGCGCAGATAATTCTCTCATCATGTCTACAACGCAGACATGATGAGAAAATCATGTCTCTGTCTTTTTTTCTTTTTTTTTACATATGATGTATGAGCAATGTGACTACAGCTCAAGGGCAAGAAAACACAAGACAATCCGAGCGCACCTAAAGACGCAGAATTGATGGCCTGATGATTTTTATATATATATATATATATATATATATATATATATATATATATATATATATATATATATTTAGACCGGACACATAACTGCGCAGCCCCGCGTATTTCATGGCATAAACGACGGACATTCCACTATAAGGAACGATTCCCAGTTAGCGGCCGGAAACGCATCAAGGACTACGACCTCTCGAGGCATAAACTTTTGCCCCAAAAGCCCGACTGCGTCGTAAACGCTGTGGCGTGGGTCGGCAAATATAAACGCGGCGACTGGTAATGGGACCACGTAGATTTCTGCTATAATGTCATAAAGAACGAGCGCGTCCCTTCCAAAAGCCAAACCGAGACCCCGGATGAGATCCGAGCGTTTATCGCGTGGTGTCCATGCGCGGCACCCACGGAAGGCCTTAAAAGAAAATGAGAGCGTTACTGCACCTAAAGTAGAGCGAGTTATCAAATTTAATTACTCCTGGGAGGGGCGAAAGTTTAACGTCGTCTAAGCCATCCAACCCCTTTCCCCCGCTCAAACGCGCGTAAGAAAATATATATATATATATGGTTTGTTTGAGCAAATAAACGACGGTTTATAGGGTCACTGCAAAAAATGTTTAGCTGGCGCTTGACCCTCCAGAGTGTGCGACATAGTAAGCATGGGGAGGCAGTCGCAAGTGCTCCCTGTTGTTGTGATTGTTGTTGTTTTTGTCGTCGTTGTCGTTGTTGTTTTTGTTTTCAGAAATGAATGGCTCTCAATGAAACTATCCGTGTCTTGCATTTTGATTATCTTGGGCACCAACAATTGGCGACGTGCGCGGCCGAAAGTTTCACTGGGATGGTCCTCCCACTACTGACCAAACGCTCAATGTGATGTCCTCAGCAGGATTATTTCTGCTCTCATCGACGGAAATAAGAGCTGTAGGAGCCAGCTCCGCGGGATGAAAGAAATTGTTCTATTTGAAAGCTCACTTTGCCAGCTCAGTGATGAGCGAAAAAACAAAAAGGAGCAATTCGAGCCCGGTGCAGCTCGGACGTCTTCCCCACAAACTGGTGAGCCAGAATCTGAAGGCTTCCTGTATCAGACGAACCTAAACATGACTGTTCAGTATCACTGCAGCGGCAGTTCTGATTTTATTGGTGCCACGTCACTGGGACTGGCCAATGCCCAAGGTGTGCAGACTTCTATATGTTACATCTTCCCTTCTTTAAACAAAAACGATATACATACACGAGCAAATATAATTAATGAAAAAATTAAAAAAAAACGCTGACACGCAAAGCAAACACACACACACACACACACACACACAAATACACACACAAAAAAAAGCGAGACTTAGATTATCTGGTTGCAGTTTTCGTCATAAGTCAGCACGGCTCGAGGTCTGCACTGCCTCGTTGATCTTCTTAACTGGGTCCCCTGCTGACTAGATGTACTGGGTGTACTCCCAGCTGTTCCTCCTGGAGCTCAAGCTACGTTAAGGTGGTTTCCTGACGTGGTGCTTGGAGCTCTCGCTGCTTCGAGGTGTTTTTCAGACGCTGCTTTTGGAACCCTTCCGGCGTCGAGCTGGCACAGTAATGGTTGTTCTTCGCCGTCGTTCGCTTCCGGAAATTCGTCCGATTCACTATCAGTACCATCGGCCCCCTGGAACTTTTCCTGAGTCTTTAGTAGGTGTTGCCTGTTCCTGCGAAATGTACGGTTGTCTTCCGTCAGTACCTCAAATGAACGCGGTGCAACTTTGCGAACTACTTTCGCTTTTGGTTCCCATGACCCAGCAGCCTTGTCTCGTACAATATCGCCAGGGTGAAGTTCACCTAGGTGAGTTCCTCTGTACTGCTGTTGGTGTTTCTTTACATCTTTTTTTCTATACTTGGGAAATTGGGCAACCTACACCTTAAATTCCTGTTCATAAGTAACTCGCTTGGTGTGCGTCCACCTTCAAGAGGTGTTGATCTATATTTTAGGAGTCCTAACCACTTGTTTTCACCAACCGAATTGGTCTTCTTAAATATTCGTTTTACGATTTGAACTCCCTTCTCCGCTAGTTCGTTTAGCGTGGGAACCTGGGACTTGAGGTTCTGTGTTCGAAGTCATAGGAGATCGAAAACGCTTTGAATTCGTAGGACGCAAACTGTGGGCCATTGTCCGAAGTGACTACCATTTGTATACCGTGCCTGGCGAATATAGCTTTAAGTTTGTCATTCGACGTCTTAGCTGTCAGGTCTTCTAGTCTTTCAACTTCCGGGTAATTGAAGAATGCATCAAAGACAACTAAATACCATTTCCCGGCGAACTCGAATACATCCGTTCCCACACGATTCCAGGGAACGTTCGGTGTTTCTCTCATTATAAAAGATTCAGGTGTTAGTGCGTAAGCCTAGCGCTTGCAGACGGAGCAGCTGTTGATCATCGAAGTTATTTCTTCGTTCAAACCTGGCCAAAAAATAAGTCTTCGTGCTTTAGCCTTACACCTTGTCATCCCTTGATGTCCGTCATGCAGACGCAACAACATTTCTTAAACAGAACGCAATGACTGGCTACATGTGTGATCTAAGCTGAAGTTGATGAGCGCTCGTAGTTGATCAGCAGTGCGTCTATTGCTAAAGTAAATACGGAAATATACCAGAATTAGGTAAATTTTCATAAGCAAAATTTCAACGGGTGATAAGGTTGATTGAATTGCAAGAATTATTAGTGATTGAGCGATAAAATGGTGAGGTAGTATAAATAGCGCTGACATTGTTTTTCTCTAACGAAGAGCCCCTTAGTCACGATGGACGGCTTTGTCAGCGCTGATGATTAAATTTGCACTGAAATGGTTATTAACGCGAAAGTATTAACTGTCCCAAGGAGTGTAACCATTGTCTGTAACTGTCTGTAGCAGCGAAACGGCACCTGAATTCCCATTGGCCAAACGCACAGCAACGCAGATGCTTCGTCACGGAAGCCGGCCAGACGCTCAAGGTCAAAGCGGACGCGCCTCAGCAATGAAACACAAAGAAAAGCGCAGCAACACAGATGTATCGTCACGGAAGCCACGGAGCCGGCGGGGTGCGCCGCGTCTGCGCATTGGGGGAGCGTGAGGTCACCGCCGGAGCGCCGTGTGAGAAAGGAAGACGTGGCGCGCTGCTTGTAGGAATGCGCTGCTTGTAGGAATGCGCTGCGTGTAGGAATGCTTTCGCATTCCTACACATACGCATTCTGAAGTGTATCGGACGAATTTTTCTTTTGACACTCAGGAGCTTCACGCTGCCTCAAGCTTTTGCTGTGATGCAGCCCAATTTACGGTGTTAAGGCCCTACACACACACTTGCGTTTGACTACGACCGAGTGATACAAGACCGGTTTTTAAATCTCTTGGGACGGCTTACAACCTGCTCCGCCGTAGCGCATCCGGACGAGGGAGGAGGGGAGAGTACGGAGGAAGAGGAGGGGCATATCCTCGCCTTCGCACCCTCTCCTCCTCCTCTTCAACAGCTGCGCTCTATTTTCGCATTACAGAGATTTGTAAACGTCTTTGATTTCCTTTTGATTTTCTTTTAAGTCAAGGTGCTTGAAAAGACAACAACGACTGCGGTCATCACAGCTTGCCCGGAAGTCTTCGCCACGCAGGGGCTGCCAGTGAAATTACGCAGCGACAACTGACCACCTTACAGCAGCCATCAATTCCGAGACTTTGTGAGTAAGCACGGCATCACGCATGTTACCTCAAGAAGCCAAGAAGTTCCTGAACAATTTCCCCTTCAATTCTTCCCAGTATTACTGTGCTTTGCTGGAATACAGGAGCAGCCCGAGGGACGACCATATGAAGTCTCCGGTCCGGAGGCTCACATGAAGGCAGAATAGAAGGCTATTGCAGGTCCATCAATTAAGATGCCCAGTACCGTTCGCCCCAGAGAGATATAAGACTTACTGGCAGACGTGGAGCCTGCCACGCCGGTGTCTGTGTACAGCACACACTCACGCACGAGGGCTCCAGTCGTTGTCGGCAGGGCGAGCGAGAACCCCACGTTCCTACATTGTAGGAACGTGGGGTTCCCGCTCGCCCAGCAGACAAACGATGGGCAAACGTTGCGCCAGACGCGAGAGCACGTTCAAGTAGCTCTTCGCTCTACCGCCGTCGTACCCAGGGCCGAGCTGTACTTCACCCAAGCCGCCTCAGACAGCATACGAGCTCAGGAGAAGCTCAAGATGGGGACAAAGTCCAGCGAGGTTTTCAAGACCAGAGAAAGCCCATATTTATCCTGAGCCCTGATTATTACAGACACTGCATAAAGTAATCTTTTATCGAAAACTAACAACTTTACGAAAAAGGAAAGATGAAGACGGTGTCGTCGCCACGTGCCGCTTTTCTAGCACTGAGCTGCGCGCCAAAAACAGACTGAGTGCGCATAGACCTTTGCAAAAAATAGCCTTCTGCGCACTGCCATCTTTGTCTGCTGAGCTGTGGAACGCCTTCTAAGTATGCGCTGTGGCTCTGCTGTGCGGTAGATCAGACGCTGCGCATGCGTCCACAGCTAAGTGACTCAGCATTTTTCGCTTGGGTGAAACCTGATGCAAACGTCTAAATGGAAGACGATAAACTGACGTGATTCTGTTCCCCAAGCCGACATGACGGCGATGCGTCGTTGTTCTTGACACATGAATCAGCCATAAATGGGCAGAAGTTGAGGAGAAAGAGGAGACGAGAACGCGCGGTGACGTCAGAAGGCCGAATTCTGCTTGGAACGATTGGTGGGAAGACGTAAAGGCAGCTGACTTTATCTCCATTGCCATAGCCTTCTCAATACTCAGAAAGCCTGGATGTTCGACGACGGAGCCATAAAGTCTCCGGTCGCAGATTTGGAGCGCGAGGATCTCGTAGCACAGAGCATCAAAGAGCCTTTTCTCTGGGAAGCTGGACGTCAGCGCACAGCTTTTGCAGTGGCCAGGACCCGAAACACACTTGTTCGCTCGGGAGAAGTGTGTTTCGGCGTCTCGTCGCAGCGGGGCACCAGTCACGTGGCTCTTCTCTCATTCGTTATCTGCCGCTCCACTTTTTCTATTTCGGCGGCCGCTTCTCGTGGTGATCTGCCAGGCTTTGTCAGTATATAAAAGGCTATGCCACTGCCCTCGTCGAACGCGTTAGAACGCTGAACGCCGACGTCCGGTTTTAGCGTTCGCTTTCGAACGCGTTCGATGAGTGCAGTGGAGACAAAGGCAGCTTGCTTTACGTCCTAATCGTTCCAACCAGAGCTGGGCATTCTTACGTCACCTCTTGTCTCCTCCTCTCCCTCAGTTTCTGCCCGAATAGAAAGATGACACTTAATTTGAAAGTGTCTTCCGTCTACAGACCATACTCCGTCAGCACTAAACTTCATTCAATGTTGGATTTAAGCTACCGTCAAAGAATATTTTGTTTAGCATAGTAAGTAGAGCGCAAAGAAATATTTTTGTCTCCACAACATTTTCATTCTCGAAATAGACGGGCGTTTTGCTGATGCGCATGGTTGATATCACAACCACCCAGATCAGCAGTCATGCTGCACTGACCGAATTACCTTTCTAAACTGGGAACACAACCGCCCGCCTTTTAAAGCAGACTACCTCTCTAGTGTATACTAACATCCCAATAGTGAAGTTTACTGTTATTTTTGTTCGTGTGCGTAGGCCGCAGTAACTCGAGCACTAAACAGTATATCCCTCGACGAGAGCGAGCGTCTGTAAATAAATAAACTCCACTCATTTTTTTTTTTTTTATTCGACCAATGCTGATTTTAGCGCTACCTGACAATGGGCACTTCAGCTGACTGACGTGGCGCTGATGGCTTGAGCAGATTAAAGTCAATCAAACGTTACACGGTGTACCACATTTTATTTGTAGATTTTACGCTGCCCCGCTTTATATTGATAATAATAAATCTTGATTTCGCTCGTTCAAACCCCTGGCAAACATTCAACTTTGCGTCGTCGGTTACATGACAGCCCCGACGTAATCTCATTTGCGACTTCCTTTCCTTTTTTTTTTTTTTTTTTTGCTACGGCACAAACGGGTGCGGAATCACGACGGCTAACGTTGTCACGTGTTCTAGTTACCGGTTCATGCGTTTAGACCGAGCGTGGTTCGATTGGGAGGATTACGGCAAACGAGTGTTTTGCGTTCAAGGCAGTTACAACTCACCAGAAAAACAAAACAACACGGTGTCTGTGTTTACGCTGTTGACCGCGTTATTCCGGAAGTCATTCGGCTGTTCCTGTGCAAATGACATAAGCGTTCTAGTTAGCGACCGGTTCCTCAGCGAACGTGCGTTTTGCGTTCCGGCTTGTGTTTGACCGTGTCGCTCGATCGTCGGTTTGCGAACAAACCGTCGCGTTCTTGTGCATGTTATTTCTATCATTGCCTGACAGCTTAAGAAACGATGGGCGTGGCTTACTACGATCACGCTTCGTCATTTGTTTTTCGACGCTCTTATGTCCCGCAGTCTCGTTGGCTTTACGGTGTCATAGTATTTCACAATCATCGGTTTACGGTTTCACAGTATAACGTTGCGTGTTTCTACTCCTTTCTCTTGCGTTTACAAATTCTAATCTCACCCGTTTTTTTTTTTTTTTTTTTTTTTTTAGCCGCGGAAACTTTTTTAGTTGCGCGAAAGCAGACTGTTAAAATCGATATATAAAAACATCGAAACCACAGCGCCACGGGCTGACGATGTAGCGGCTCGGACAGCACCTGAGACGCACGAGAATGCATTACTTCGTTCTGAAACAACAAACGCCGTGCAAAGCGGATACCAGAATGAAAATTCGACAGAGACAATTAAGACTGGCTACGCGTAGGAATGCGAAAGCATTCCTACACGCAGCGCATTCCTACATGTTTCGCGCCACTTCTTCCTTTTTCACATGGTGCTCCGGCGGTGACATCACGCTCCCTTAGTGCGCAGGCGCGGCGCACCTCGCCCCGCCGGCTTTACGACGGCTTCCGTGACGAAGCATCTGCCTTCCTGTGCTTTTCTTTGTGTTTTTCTTCTGAGGCGCGTGTTTGATGATGTATTGGTGTGAGCATCTTTCGGGCACAACGCCGCCGCTTTTTCGCGTAATGGGACAAATAAGGCTTTCGCCTTAAAAGGTTCGTACCGCCACTGGCATCGTTACTTTCGCAGAACCGGGTTCACTCCACGTTGACCCTTTGCTCGCAACATTTATTAAGCTGAAGTAACAGAGGTTACGTTATTTAGTATGATATCAACTGAAAGCACGGTTTAGTTAAAAAAAAATTTAACTTTGTGAACTTTTATTAATTTTATACCTTTCATAATACCCAAACCTAATCCCTTCAGTCCTTCGTTTCTTTTTCTTTTTTTCTTTTTTTGTTTTATTGTGATAATTTTGTGTACGTTTGTTTTTGTTATATTCTTCATGTTCTTGATGTTTTGTTCAATCAATGCTTCCTGGAAAACCCTACCCCTGCAATAATGTCCCGCAGCACAGTGAAGACTTCCTCGTAAATATATAAAATGAGCGTTTTTCTCTCTCTTTTCCGAATAAAGCGAAAGGCCCATCTTGCGAGGGGTGATTACGCGTCAACGCCCAGGTACGCTGCTCATGTATGCACCACCACGGTGTTTACAAACAAAGCCCGCTTTGCCCACACCAGGTGTGGACACTGCGCGTGCGCAGAAACCGAGTTCGGGAGGAGTGCAGCTTGTGCGCATGCGCAGTACCGACACCAGCGCCACGCAGTGGCCTCACGTCAGTGAGTGCAGGGTGTCGGCGATCGCGACCGGAGGCTGTATTGTGGACACTTGCCTACAATGTGGGCGTGAAATCCGGCGACAGTGATTGGCCGACGCCGCGCTCGAAATTGGCGCCGGTCAATCAAGGTGGTGGAATTCTCGCATTCTTTAACGCCAAGTGTCCGGATTAGAGAAGTGATCCCTACATTTCGCTGTGCGAGTGTTCGTTTCACGTGCTATGAACAGTTGTGCGCTAACAGATTTGACCATCAATTTGTTTTCGGTAATTTTACATGGCCGGTTACTGATCCCCCATGCAATTTAGGTATTCTAATGGCCAATTCGTCTGGGCCCGCGTCGCACTGGTGCAGTGCGGTTCATGCCATCATGGTACACGGAAGGCAAGAGGGGAGAGGGGAGCTTCCTTCTCTCCCCGCCAGCCTTTTGTGTACTAAAGTGGAAAGAGTTTACTGCACTGGACGGGTGTGGTGTTCCCCAGACGAATAGGCCATTAGAGTGTTTGTTTCGCATAATTAGATTCGTAGATTGAGCTCGTGGTGCCATTACCAAGCATGCTTTGAAGCGCAACACGGTTTGGTATCTTGCTTTTGAAAACGATTTACTAAATTGCTTTTGGGATTATAAACAATTTGTGGAAAATAAGTGATCCGTGTGGAGCGCGAAGCGCCATTAGGACTGCAGTTATGTTGGCGTTCCTTAATGCTGCGAAAGCCCAAGCATTGCTGACTCCACTAACAAACGCAAAAGCTAGTCACGGTGCACGTGATTAGGTCGCCCTTTCCCTAGGCCGATCTTAAATTGGAGATAACTTTCGCAAGAAGAACGTCTTCCGGTTACTCATTATAGCTTTGCACCAGTCAGCACAGCCTGATATAGACAAAAGTGTTACGCCATTAACGAGGAACGCCGGTGGCGAATCAGGCTTAGGCGGGTTCACAAAAACGTCTCTCGTTAAACCACAAGCCGTGAGACCCGAATCGGTTACACCGTTTTAACGTTGCAGGAGTTGAGGGTGATGACTGTCGGTGACTGAAAATTAAAAGCGCCTGAATTTCAATGTCGGAGAAAATTCAGGCAGCGTGCGCCTTTTGGCCTGCCGTCTTGACAACATATCAGTTTAAAGGCGGTATTTTTAATCCTAGAGAGAGAGAGTGGGGCAACAGGGGGAAAGAACAACACTCTTTCCATGCTCTCCAGGGTTAGAAATGTCAGTTCCTAAACAGCTCGCCGGCACCCTTGCATAAACTTTCAGTTCAAAAGTTACTATTTTTACACGGCCTTATACCATTTTTCTTTTTTATTCGCAGATGCAACAAATTACATGTTCTCATTACTGGCGTCCTATAACAGCGGAGCGGCGGTGTCGCCCCTGCAGTTGCTTAGAAAGCCTAGATTTAAGAGAGAAAGCAACTAAACCGTAGAGAGTGTTTGAAATTAAATGGCGCATGCCTACTGTTCACATTAATTACAAGTGCGCGAGCGTTTTATTGTCGTAGGGTGAGATTCTCGAACAATGTTTTTATTAGGAATGCACTTGTCGAGAAAAAAAAAAAAAAAAAGCTCCAGGAGTTCATTAAATATTTTTTTTTAAAAAATCATCGAAACAAGTTTAATTACAAGAAAGGGTCTCGAAAATTGCCATTCTTCCATCAATCATCTTTGTTTCCTTAGAAGCATTTTTAAGGACTACACAGAGATGATTCTTGCACAATTTAAAGTTGCCACAAACTCACATAAAAAAACAAACAGTGGAAGCCACAGAGGTTAGTGTTCACCTCTATGTTCATCGTCGCAACAACAGAGACCATAGAGGGGAAAGAAAAGCTTACGTGAAAAAACAAAGCAATGCAGTATGAAGATACAAAGCGAAGACACAAGATAAAGCGTTAAAAGGAGTACACAGGAGAAAAAAAAAACACAATAACGTAGGACTTCTAAGGAAGTTACCGTTCAAAAGTAGGCATGCTGGGCTTAACCACGCATCAAAGGCCGCTCTTTCTTGAGAGCTTTGGCCTACTGAAATACCTCGGAGCCTTAAAAAAAGATTAACACTTCGTAACAAGAGTTTAACAAACAACAAAAACAGTCGTACTCTTGAAGGCGAGTTTCATAAGTTAAAACGAAACAATGCAAGGCTCCGTAGGTATTCCGAAGCTCACTCCGAGCTTCTGTGTCTCGACTTTCAAGGGTTTAAAGGCACAACACCATCAATGTTTCGCCGTCGATGGACGATAGAAGGGTGGCCAATTGTCGAACGTTTAAAAGAGAAAGGGGAGTTTTGTTTTTCTTGTTTTGTTTCTGTAGCGAAACCGCCAAACGAAGTAAGCTGGAGGGCGCTTGGAATTCGAGAAACAAAACAAACGAGTGTCATAAACGATCGACAACATAACGTGGAAACAACGAAGACACGAGAGCCACTTTGCATCGGGAACACACTGGGCACTCGCGCAACCACAAGGAAAACAAAACTTGCAGAAATAAAGAACACCACTGTGGCACTCGAGTCGCCACTTCATCTTCTTCCCTATATAACGCCTAACACTTAAAAAAAAAAAAAAGAACACTTGCGCGAAATTAACCTGTTTTTCTTTTACGTCACAGCGGGCAGAGCTCAAGTCCGGTTCGTTTCCTAAGAACACAACACTTGGATGAGTCTTGGAAGCCGCCGACAACCAGTAAAAAAACAACTGTTGTCTTCACGTCTGTGTCCGTTTCATCTTCCAGCGACCTCAGTCCCTCAGTCCATTTTCGCATTCACCCTCTCACCTCGGGCGCACAACTTACAGCGTCACACAACCAACAAAAATATGTCCTCTTTCTCTCCATCTAAACCAGGCACACACAAACAATAACAAAAAAAAAAAACACGTCAACAATAAGAAGTTTCACTGAGTCGAGGCTCGCGACGATCCTTTCGGACCCGATTCGCGAGCGCGCTTGTCTAGAAGAGTCGAGTTCGTCGTTTAGCGGCCCTCTTGCTTCCTGGAGAAGAGGAACGCCGCGGCAGCCCTAACCTGGCCGTACACTGCCGTCTTCTTGTTGGCCTGTCCCCGCGACGGTTGCTGCTGGTGCGGCCGCGCGTGCTGCGGACTCCTGGAGGGCGTCCGGTGGTCGTGGGCCTTACGGGGCAGCGGGGGCGGGGGCGGTCTTTGGACCGGCGGACAGACGGGCAGCGTCCGGCCTCGCGAGCGGTCGGGGCCGTCGCAGGGCGGGCGTCATTCCCACTCGCCGACGTAGACCTCGCGGGGAAGCTGGTGGTAGCCGGGCCCGCCGGGCTGGGGTCGGATGCGGCCGTAGATCTTGGAGTAGTCGTCGTCGCTCGAGCCGCCGCCGCCGCCGCCTCCCGTGTGACCGACGTGCCCTTCTGTTTGGGAAGAAGAGAAGGGACGCGTTTTGATGAAAGTAGATTTTTTGGGGATTTTCGGGACACCGTGAGGTATGTTTCAGGCCGTTTAATTTCCTCCCTAAATGTATCGGGGAAATTGACGTCACATGCGTTCGTGTCACGTGACAAATACACAGATTCGGCTTCCCCGCTAGATTTAGTGGGAAAATTGACGTCACGTGACATCACGACCAATCAAATTTCCCCGCTAAATTTAGCGAGGAAAATGATGTCACGCGATTTGGTGTCGCGTGACCCGTACACAAATTAAGTTTCCCCGCTCGATGTAGCGGGGAAATTGACATCGCATGACTACAACACCAATTCAGTTTGGCCGCTAAATTTAGTGGGAAAATGGCGTCCCACGACTCGGTGACACCTGACCTACACACAAGTTCGGTTTACGCGCTACATTTCGAGCGAAAATCGACACGCGAGTCTTTCAATTATGCCTCCAGCTAATCGCTTCATTAGACAACAACATAGTTGGTTCTGTCCGAATTTTTGATCGGGTCACTTATCGGATCTGCTTTAGTCTTTAATCAATGCTCAAACGAGCCGCTTTGATGAGACGCTATGAAGCCCCAGTTACACTACTACTGCACGTTCGCTTCGAACATGTTGGCAGGCAGTTCTTGTATGACCACAGTGACCATCATACAAGAGAGAACACACACCCGGGGCAGTAACTGCAGACTGTATATTGTATGATGTGCATCAGCAGTGTGGCCGCGGCTTTCAGACAGAAGCATGGCTGAGGTGTCTTCATTTTACTACATAATAACATCCTTGCTGAGTCTGAGTTGGGAGATTTATAAGGGTGTTCGTGTAGACGATGACATTAGCGTCGCTCCGGTATCGGCCCCGCGATCGATATGAACAATTACGCGCAACAGTGACTGCATGTGTCGCAAAATTATTCGGTGGTCCTTCGAAGAGGCCAAGTGGTTTCGGATACCTGGGGTTTCCTTCCTTCTTTCTGCGGAGAGACTGAAATAACCAGTCGCCCCGAATGCTCCCTCGCTAGGCGAGTTCTTCCTTCTTCCGCGAAGGCGTATTCAGCTGCCATTTTATGCATTTCAAAAAAAGTGAAACGGTTTTAGGCGTACTCTTTGATCAGATCTCGGATGGTGATCTCGAAGGGCCCGCTCCTAATCTCTAAGTGGCATTTTCCTTAAGCGAGCGACGCGCAATCTGTGTATCTGCACTTAGCCCGCCGACTAAGAATTGTTCGATTTTGCTTTTTGGTCATCGATTCTATTACAGGCAACATTTGCGTTCTCTCGTTACGCAATGGCGTCATTTTCACTCTCAAACGCTAGCCTTGTGACCTGAAGACAGTGGGCAGTTTTGGCCAATCGTTTTTGCAGGCGCAATGCAATCTTGGGCGCGCTTACAAGATTGATTTGAAGTGAGAGAGAGAGAGAGAGAGAGAGTACACGTCTGATACCGCTGATGTTCTTCTAAGAAAGTCTGATCCGCTGAAATTCCGCTATTTACGGGGTCGGAATTATTATTCACACCCCGACATTTCGTCAAAATGTGATTTTGTGCATTTGGTATCGCATTCACGCGAAAACTAAAATATAATTAATATTATTTTTATTCGGATCATGCGATGACTACACTACAACCTTGAGCTGCAGTCCCACGGCTCAGAAATCGTACAAAGTACAGGTTGTTTGCTGCAGACATGATGGACGAATTATCTGCTGTCTCAAGCATGTGTCGAAGCATGTTTCGTTTTATACATGCTTCGAGCATGTCTAAATACATTTTTTGTGAGCAATGTTATACAGGACATTCACACAAGGTAGAAACATGTCTCACACAGTGTCTCCAGACGGTCTTTTGTGCGATGTATTAACAGTGTGAGTGCGGCTTTACGTGGTGATGCGTGGCGGCAATTCGCTACCTAACCCACATACTGTGCTGGGCTATAGCCTACTCTATACTGACACAGACTGGCAGATCGCCACGAGAAGCGGCCGCCGAAATGGAAAAGGTAGAGCGGCAGACAACGGATGAGAAGAGAGCCAGGTGACGAGCGCCCCGCTGCGGCTAGACGCCGAAACACTCTTCTCCCGAGCGATGGAATGTCCGTTCGTGCTCCTCGCGTTCCTCGCGCTACCGCTTTTTTTCTCGTCGGGTTTGAAAACCATGTTTCGGGTCCTCGCCGCTGCAAAAGCTGTGCGCTGACGACCAGGTTCCCCGAGAAATGCTCTGTGCTACAGATCCTCGCGCTCCAAATCTGCGACCGGGCGCTCTATGGTTCCGTCGTCGAACTGCCAGGCTTTGTGAGTATAGGGGAGGCTATGGCTGGACACAACACACGTTCACGTCCTCGTGCGCAGCAACAATTACGTGCTACAGCCGTAACACGAGCGTGGGAACAAGAAACAAAACAAAACAATTACGTTAGATGTGTAGCTGCCACAGGGCTGTAAGTTGAGCTAACCAAATGGAACATTTCGGAATCAAATGTGCAATAGCACGGTCGATTGAAACCTGTTGCAAGCACCGAACGAAAGTCGCTGCGATTGTTTCCGCTTATATTTCACGGTCCACAACTCGCGACAGGTTCTTCGTTCGCGGGCGATAACTCTCCACGTGTCCTCGTGTTACGAGTGTTGGAATGGCGGTGTGCGTGCAGGTGCTTACGGTTGGTGACGGTAGAGCAGCTTCCGTAGGCCGAGTCGTAGATGGACCTGTCCGGGTTCTTGAACAGGCTCAGGTAGGCTTGGCTGTGGTTGCGGAACATGGGGTGGCCGTTGCCGCTTACGGCGGGGCCGCCCATGCCGCCCACGGGCTCCTGACCGCGCTTCACGAAATTGGGCACTCGGGCCTTCAGGCCGCAGTAGTACGGGTCATCTGTGAACGGAAGAAAAACGGGCAGATGAATATAAATTGCAAAACAGGGGGCACTCCGGAAACTCCTTGCATCTAAAAGACACTTTCAAACAAATACGTATCATGATCATTGACGATGCCGCAAAAACAACCTCAATAAGAGTTTAAAAAAAAACGCTTAGGTTTTTTCTAAATTTATGTGAACTGAAAATTCGTCTACGCTGAGTTTTGAGCTTAAATGAGACTTCAACAAAAGCATTCCCCGCAGCGGGAAATGGACGTACGTTTCGTCCGTAACATGCATCCCTTCGTAACATTGCCTTGCTCTACTGGAATACAACCCCCCCTCTTTTTTTTCCACCCACGCAAGAAAAGGAAAATTAAACTAAAAAGTTCTCAAATGACGTGGTCTATTCATCGCGATGTATAGATACACACGCGCAAACTGTTGCGCACAAGGGAACAATAACGAGTAGGGTTTTCTTTGCTTATAATCGCATGATCTATATACGGACAACACAGTTGCGCTTTTTGAGTGAAATCGTCTCATATACAACTTGCGAATTTTGTCTGTCTTTATTTATGGTTATAATATATAGAATATAAAATATTACGTGGTGGTGTGCACTTGCTTCCTTCTAGGCTCTAAACTGTTTCGCGCAGCCTTTTGTAAAAGGTTTCTCTGAACCATTCGAAAAAACCTAACCCAATGTTGTTATTTATTTTTTTATTTTTTTTTTATTTTTCAGTTTTGTTAGAGTACTTGAATTAGGCAAACAAGCCGCATAACCTAGCCAGTCCATTCTCCGCACTACTAAGTCGCAGGAAGCTATTTGCGGACGACGCCCCATTCGAAGCGGACACGCCCACTCCCCCACCCTCCTAAACCTCGCCTACTATCGCGGCCTTTGTGCATCGAGACATTCGCTAGCGCGGCCTTGTCACGTCCCATACGCGAGGCGTTTCGGTTCGAGGCAGTTTCGCCCAGAACCCGTAGACCTCGCTCGGGGCCTAAACGGCGGCACAAAGCCCTTCACGAGTTGGAGCACCTCCGCTGTGCCTAGATTTCAGAGTGTTTCCAACCGCACGATCGGGGTCACGTGGTTTCTAGAGGGCGCGTTTGCAGAGCGAGCTGCGAAGAGCAGTCAAACGCGTTTACTGCAGCGATGGAAAGAACGCGTTAGGAGTAACGACCTTACAAACGACGCGTTAATGTTTTTAGCAACGTTCTAACGTACAGCCATCCGATTTTTTAACAATATCGAGCGAACGCCGACTGACCGGTAGATCAACGCCTCATCGCTCGGTGAAAAGCGCAGCGCAGCGAGACTAGGTGCATGGGGCAGAAGGCACATGCCTAGCCTCGCTGACTTGACGTTTCACGCCGCGATGGGGCGCTGATCTACCGGCCGGTTGGCGTTCGCACGATATTGTTAAAAAAAATCTGGAGCCTGCACTCGTTAGGATCCGAAATGACAAACGAATGAAGTGATATTTCGTTCCTATATTACGGTAGCGTCTATCAAACTACGCAACTCGCTACCCCTTACTGGACTAAAATTAGTCACGTTTTCGTTTCTCTTGATGGTTCAACACACAATCGGGACCTCACTGTATTCTACAAATCTGACGAACGAAGGTAAAAATACGAAATCGCCCTGTAAACGCTTCATTAATTGTCCAATTGATTTCAACGTTCAGTTGAAGTTTGTAACCGCGGCTTATCGCTGCCAAATACTGAAAGTTAAAGTAACGCAAAAGTAAAAGTTGTCAGTTTTGGGAAGTGACTGTAACGGAACTTAGTTACATTCGCAAGACGTTAACTAATATCACTGCGGACTTTTTAGCAAACCGTTACCGTGTTCCGCGTACCGTACTCCCGATGCCTTTGAAGCCTGCTTTTAAGCGCGCACCCCGCGGACACGGTATCACCCGGGCGCGTGCTTAAAAGCATGCTTCAAAGGCTTAGGGTAGTACGGTACGCGGAACACGGTAACGGTTTGCTGAAAGTCCTTATTAGCGCGTTAACCTTTGACGAACTAACGAACCCAACAGCACGCAAAAGCGCAATGTATGTGCACTCTAAAAACTGTAGAATTGTAAACACTCTCTATGGTTTGAGTTGTTCACTCTCTTAGAATGTGGGCTCTCTCTGGGGCTCCTTGGGCGCTCGGGGTAGCGCCTCCAAGCGTTGCAAACAGCGCGCCGGTTCAACACCGACGACGCGTTTCGTTTTGGTTGGCGACCCAACCAACATCGAAAGACCCGCATTCCCGAGTTCGTTTTTCCTTTTCGCGCTAGGGTTCCCCTGCCTCTGCCTTTCTCTTTTCCTCACACCGCTACCCGCGAGATGCTGCCAGGGCACTTTGGTATGTTACACTCGCGTAAACGGTCGGCTTGGCAGAGAACGTTCTGGAGTGTTTGTGTGTGGGACTCCGTTTTAGAACGGCATACTGCGTTTTGTTCGCGCGTTTGCACGCAGTGTAAACAGCCGGCTCTATAAGGTCGACCGCACGTCTGTTTTTTTCTACGGATTGTTTTTTCGGTTTGTTTTGTTTCGGAACGGGAGCTTTTTGCGAGGACGGTGCCTGATTTGAATCGTATGTTCCGGCGCGCGCGTTGTATTTGGTGCGACTGTCGAGCTAGATGGGGTGACTTTCCTTACGAAGACAAGGGTGCGGCGTGTTTGTGCGACGGCCCGTTTGAGCTTAAGAGCTAATTAACGCTTTTCCCTCTCGTTTCGTTGTCATTCGCTAGTTATGGTATTGTCGGTTTCATTTGAAGACTACCGTTTTCGCCGGTATGCACTAAATGGTTGTTGGTTTTCGGCTGACGGCTATAAAATGACAAAGATAAGCGCAAGAAAAAGTGTTCTAATTTTTTGAGCGGTCAGTAAGCGCTCGCCATGGTTTTAGAAATGCTAATGACATATATAAGAAAAAAAGAAGATAAGAATGAATGAGAAAGGTGTATTCATACGTGAGACATACAGAAAGCAGACAGTAGCCCATTTCATTACGCGTTTACAGTGGGAATTGACACGCAAGAAACAGTAGGACGTCTACGAGACCCTTGTGATTTCAACATACCTCCTTAGCCAGAGATACTAAAATATCATGTTAAAAGCACGCAGTGAGCCGATGAGACAACCAAGAAAAGTAATTTATACACTTTTAAAATGCCCTTGCAATCGCGTATTTAAGGCAATGATACTAGAAATAAAGTTATTGAGACCACGTCTGATGAAATGCACCGTGCGAGCCAGTTGATTATCCTAGTACAGTCGGTCATCTTGCGAGCTCTTTCGCGTCTTTATTTGTGATCGTTACTCTAGCTCACACCTTTGTAGTATCCAAAGTAATAGAAGTTCTGTGATTGGCAACGCTGTCGGCTTCTTGCCTTTAAGCGACCATGGAATTAAAAGACGCGAAGACAGATGACAGTTTTTAATACGCAGCTATTCGGTTTTCTGGCATACGCTGATGGGGTAAGATTAAAAGGAAATATTCCTAAATACGCCACTTAAAAATTGACGGGACGTCATGGAAAAAAAAAAGACATTGAGAAGTAATTGTATTATTATTCAATCTCGACTACAGGGTCCTTCCTGTTCAGTGGCTGGCATTTCTGTCTCCCCCTACGCCCACCTCTCCCTCCCCCTCCCCCCCCCCCTTTCTTTTTCTTCATTGCCACATTTCATTTTTTGGTTGTACTTTGTTTGAGCATACGTTGGTAAAGACCCAAAGCTGCGGACCTCTGTAAGCAAAATCAGTCTCACAGATAGAGGCCATTGACGCGCTCTCCGCGAAAACGTGCTCCGATGTGTTGTCACGTGCTTCGCACCAACGCTGTGATTGGCTCGCTGGAACCGTAGCTTTCAGCGTTAGCCAAGTTGTCCCAAAGCGGAGTATAGCGTATACGGCTGAACCGTTTATATCGGGCTTTGCGCGGCATCGCTAAAGCTTTTTATTTTTATTTTTTTTACTTTTTATTAGGGGAAATATTATGGCTGCTTTATAAATATCATCCATACTCCGTCTCATTCTACGATGAACTAAAGCCCAATGCTACAGGCCGCCGGGTCCAATGACGAGCCGGTTAGAAACCACGTGGTATATTTGCTTCGTCGTACGTATCAGTGCGCTAAGACGTGTCATGCGGAGGCGTGTTTTTCGTCCGCTTATCGAGCTCTTGCGGCGGCTCAGACGTCTACTTCCTTCTATGGAAGACTACTGACGGGATTAAATACCGCCTGGAAGCGACGTGGCGAAGTGAGCCCGGGATCAGAACCAGTAGCCATTAAGAGATGAAGATCAGTCGGATCGAGTGTTTGACACGGGAGCGTATGTATGTACGGACGTGTGGTACGGACAACATGCGGAAGGGAGACACGGGTCCGGGTGCGTACACAAAGATTGAATTGGATTGTTATGGCTAAGGCGAAACGACTTCATGCCAGTGTTGACTGCACGCCCTCCAACTTCTCCTAACAGTTGACATGTTTACGAAATACGGCATGAATGTTTATGAAATTAAATGCCATATTCCTATACTTCACCAACATAAAATAGCGCGTTATCACAACAGAGAAGCATAGGCGTCAGGTTAGTGATCTTTATACTCTGCGTATTGTAATCTCTGACGCGCACTCTTCTGCAAAGCCGATGCAAGCTTTTCTGAGGTAGTGCTCCGCCCGCCAGCCTTCGGGCCCTAGCGCATCGCGGGGTGAGACGGAGTATAGCCTTAAGGCCGCTAGACAAAGCTTCTAACACACTGGCACGTTGGCGCCATCTATGAGGCGGCCCTGCAACTGTATTTCATTAGAGCGAAAGTTTGGCGGTACATGCGAGATCAAATGTACGTACTATATATAAGGACTTGTTGCTTATATCATCGTCGTAGGACTTTCAAACAAAAAAAAAAAAAGATGCGCGAAAAAAAACAAAAACAACAAGTGTCCTAGGCTACCCAAAGATTGCGCCAGAGCGTTCTCTCGTGCAGAGCCGTTTATACTGAGAGAGTTGTGCCAATGGGTGGAGCTTCTTGCCCGTTAGAACCAGCGGTTTTTTGCGATAACACAAAACAGCGTTATTTCTTTTTCTTCTTTATTCCTGAGAAATCGCATAGAATTCCAATGATTCAGAGTCACAAAATGGCGGACGGAAGTAGTCATCCCCAGGTTGTCAGACTACGCTGCTGTGGTTGCCAGACTGTCAAAACCTTCTTAAGAAGGGCAAGCTTTCTCAATATATGAACGGCTCTGCTCTCGTGGTCAGAGCTTTTGAGATGTTTTAAGGCTCACGTTCGTAAACACTCGCAAGTGTGCAAACCAGTCTTTATTGTTCCAATCAGAGCTCCGCGTTCCAACGTCCTCGCACGCTCCCATCTCCCCCTCTCCCTTCGTTTCTCTCCGTATTAACTTTTGTGGGACTTTTTCTCCGACCGCAGCGGCAGTATCTCGTCGACTGATCGACGGCTAGGCAAGGCACGGCGCCTCGGCTTGTTTCTGCGTGACCTTAGGGCGGCCTTTGTCCGTGACGCGTCTGACCCGTTTCCGGGCAACTCTGCCCTGACGTGCAGATAGGCTCGCGTTTGCACACAGGCGCGAATGAGCGATCTCAGCGAGAGAATTACGAGCGAACAACCGCGAGGTTCTTTCGCAACCGGCAGCCATGCGATTGTTTGCGGTGAGGCTCAATGCTGACGGATCGTTAGCTCTGTTTGCGACCCTTTTTTTTTATTGTTATTATCACCCCTGCCGATGAAACGTTTCTTGCACGAGCAGAGGGGATCATCAGCGGCGTTCCCCGTCTTTTACGTAAAGCGGCACCGTGGGGCGTTGACGGTTGGTCTGGGCGGTCAACGAACGATGAACTTTGTAGCGAAGAATTGAAATCACCGCGGCTCGCTCACGATTCATATTCAAATGTATGGAATTATGTTACATTGGTTTATAAAACGAAATGAGTAATGAGAGCTCGAGTTGTCACACAGAAGCACCCGCAGCACGCAGGTGTCTCCGAAAATGTCAGGTTTGCGAAATCCATGCACTCGTACTTCTGGATTCGTGGCTTCATGACGCACAAGAGAATTACGGACGGTCTTAAGCACCCTGTGATCAGATTCGGGATTTGATAGGTAATATTTGATCTCGTCGTAGGTCGTTAAGAAACACATAAATTTACTCCCTCCCTGAACCACATAACGTGGGCTAATAATAGGCTTATATAACTGTTTCTGAACACTGCCAGAAAAAAAAAAAAATGTTTTTATTATTATTGTAAGCTTTCTCACTAACAAAAAAACACACAAGAAAAAAACAAGTGAGGCTTACGTGCACAGAGGAGAACCTGCGACAAGAGTCATGGGTAGCTTACGAAGCACTGGGCGTGGTGAGGCCCGAGATTGTTATTATTGCTGTGCAGCCAATGAGTCCGGAGCGTTAGCCGCTAAGAAGGCCGACTAACGAATCACGAGGCAATTGGCGTGAATCTAATAAGCCTCGCCCTGCAATTCTTAGGTTATCACTATCAGTGGCGATACCATCATCGCGTTTGAGCCGACACGTCTCCTGCTGTCACGTGAGCCCGTTGGGGATGTCAATAGGTGCTTCCTTATCTTCTACGAAGAGTCCTGTCAGCTTCTCTTTGGAATCTCGGCGGAAACAAAGGCGCAGAAAAATGGAAGCCTTATTACGGGTAACGAGCGCGCACCGAGAAGTCTGATCTTTCGCGGCGCTTCCACCCAGCGCCTCTGTTGCCAACTTTCAAGGCTCTCGGCCGGCTGTTTCTGGCTCGACTGCCTCCCACGCCGTATCAAGGTCCGCCCACGGAATTGTGAAGGAACGCTCGCTCGCGTGGTTCGGCGGCCTACACTCGAGAAAGGAAATCCCGGTTGTACGCGCGCGCGCGCGAAGGATACCGATGACGAGCGCTAAGCACAGACGCCGCCGTAGTATATACCATAAAAAGCTGAGCTCGCTCGAGGAGGGTAGGAGTACGAAGGCAGACGCATCGCCGTCGTAAAAACAAGACGAAGAAAAGTTCGTATAACTTGCTGCGCCTCATTGAACACGAGGTAGAGCACGGGGAGGAGGAACACGACAGGCTAACGGGGGTGCCTTTTGTGCGGGAAGCGTTGCTGATGTCAAGCGGGTGCGAGAGATTCGCCTTCGAGGCTACCTCGTTTGCGAGCCTCCGTTTCACCGCAACTTGGCAAAGAGCGAACGCTGCGGCCCCCTCGAGCCAATCAGAACGAAGGAGGCGAAGCACGTGACTTCTCTCACCAAAGTTACAGGGGCAAGAATGCATCCCTCCGACGCGCTGATTGGTTTACGGGAACGGTAACCTTCGCTGTTTGTCAAGTTGACGTGAAATGCAGTATAGACGGTTCGAATCCAGTTTGGCAAAAGGCACTATCGTTTGTTTTTTTTTTGTTTTTTTTTATGTGCGAAGCGGCGTCTGTGCCTGTGGTTCTATTTTGCTGCGATGAGGTAACCGGCTTTGTTATTGGCAACACGGAAAAAGTGCGTGAGGTGAGGTATCTCGGACGAGCCGTCCGGTTTATTTTCGAGACGAATGCCACGAGGAAAGTCTCGAGTTGTATTCAATGTATGGAGGTCACATTCGCGCGTCACTGTGACAAGTTGAAGGGACAGTGATGGATTTCCCGAGCTTTAAATCACCATTCAAATTTGCGAAAAAAAAATAGATATATATATATATGTTAAAAAAATCAATAAGTGGACGTTGAGAAATAAGGCACGTGCCAATTTTGGCTTTCAAACGTCTTGGAACATCCGACCCTCTTTCCCAATAAAAAATAAACTTTTCGTTCACTGATATTATATTAAAAAAAAAAAAAAACTTTCAATGAAAGTCGCATTGTTTCTGAGTGTATGCATTCTCTGAAGCACGATTCGCGCTGTGCGGTTTTACTCGCGATTTCGCAACAGAGCACCGCAGCTTCCATCACGCGTCTTTTTTGTTTTGTTTTGTTTTTTCTCACACGAGCAACGTTGCAACTGCGAAATCGCGAGTAAAATCTCGCCACTTTATTCAGGCTTTATTGTTGGACAATTTCATGCCGAAAGAAACGACGCAGAGTGAAGTTATCTACGAAACATTTGGATGCAATTACTTGTAATGGATTTTCACCACTTGTTCAAGCCTTGCCTATCAAAGAAGTTCTAGTCGTCCTGGTTCAAATAAGGTAGCGCATTCACGCCTCTGTGGAGTGCGCCGAGCTAAGTACAATTATTTTGTTCTGTGCGGACATGACGACGCAATTATCCGTGGACGCGCCTAACTCACATACGAAGCATGTTTGCTTCGCACGTGCGCATGTTTTGAACATGTCTGCAGACAGCTTTTGTGCGACCGACGTGACTAGATCGCCGTACAACGAAGAAACACACCTCGGACGTTTCCTACAGACTGTCCTTTGCACGATCTATTTGCAGTGTGAGCGCGGTTTTAAGCGGAAGATCCCCTTATTTACGACTCCGGCTGACGTCAGACGTCGGGCACTCACCGTAGTATCCTTTCTTTCGGTTACTGGACGAAGAGGATCGGCTGTTGGGTTCCACCATGTGGTCCTCGTAGTCCGGCTGTGGATTAGAAACGGAGTGGTTAGCTTTCCAAGTAACACGAAAAAGGCGGCGGGATTTTATATGTCCGAGAGCGTGTGAACTTTAAATACTCGTCTTATTCACATGGTGAAGGCAACGTATCACGTTGGAGACGACCGAGGTATGCGCGAAAGAGTGAACATGAAAACAATTACTCTCAAGACGGGTTGTAACGAAGTCAACAGGAATCGGAAATCACTTTGATATATCCGGTATTTCGTTATAACCGACTTAGTTATAACCGACTTCGTTGTAACCGGTCTCGACAGTAACCTTATTCTGAAATGTTTGTCTTTGGCCTGCAGCCCTAATCTACACAGCGGGACGAAGCGGGGCAAAGGGACCGGGACGCCGCCGCCTGCTGCTATTGGTCAGCGCCACGCAGCTGACCAACCGCTGCAAGTGGCGACGTACCAGTCCCTTCTTCCCGCTTCGCCCGAAAGATTATAGGGTCCCAGCATAGTTAAATTACAGACCTGTTTTCGAGCGATTTGATTTTTACGCTACAAAAAATGTTTGAGATAATTACGGTATAGAAGGACTAAAAGTTCGAGATTAAACTCGTTATGGCTTTTTCCATCGATCCCGTTTTACATCGCATCGTTGTAGGCGAGCGAACTTCATTCTATTTTGTCCTGTTTAATAAACGTTGCTCGTACGATTTCTTCAAAAATCTTTATGGCCTCCAATATAGGAGGATCGACGTAACTCACAATTGTAACTAAAAAGGATTGCGAGGCTTGATATCCCTATTGAACTATCAAAATACTACCCAGAAACACCATGAGTGTCTACTCTAACTCCAGTGTTAGTGATGTCACGAAGACAACAAACCTTACTAAGAGACACCACCTTTTTGCTCAGAGACGATTCAAGACAACATTATAAAAGAGAGGGAAACGGATACAGGCATTTATCGTTAATATGACCACCTTTGTTCCTACAAAACTCGACCATAATGCGAGTTGTTCGTAATAATGAGAACAAAATGCACGCCTTTAGCCACATCAACCCCGAAAATGTTGTCTACATTAGCAAGATGTCCCTATTAACGGGATTCATATTATCGAAACCTGACTGTATTGCCCTAAGCACTCCACGATCTCCGCGAGATGTGTGACGATACCCAAGGGATCGGTTTGCATTTTGTGGGCAAAAACTCGGATATGCGTTCCGCTTTATCTTGGCGCAGACTGCCTCCAGGTTTTCCGGTGGATTACGCATGCCTATCCCTACGCATTGTACCGAGGAAATCCTCATTTCACATAAGCCACGAGGCTCAAAGTCTTCCGGGGGATTCATAAACATGCATGAGCCGCTATCACAGATGCTTCGACTCAGCGCATTCACCGGGAAGAATGGCTTAGGTTTCGAAAAGCACGACCGCTACAAACCTAAAGGCGCCAGGTATCCCCCCCCCCCCCCCCCCCCCTTTTCCTGAATGAGCACAACATCTGCGCTCGACATCTCGTTCAAATGTCATCGCTTGGGGGGAACTTAATGGGCGGCTAAGATTGTAAATTCAAAGGGTGTGCGGGCTCCATTTCCTCGACTGAGCGCGCGCTATCGAGCCGCCCTGTCTAAAGAACGGCATGTGTCTCAAGGAAGGTTGACCCGGTTGGTTTTTTGTTTTTGTTTTGTTTTATCGGCGTAATCTATCGAAACGACCCGTAGGGTGGTCTGATAAGCGAGAAAGACCGCGGTATTTAGCGCGATTTGTGCCCTTTGGGCGTATACCACCGACGTACAAACATAATCTAAAAGGAAGGTTTGTGACTGTGTGATGCCGGTTGAGGTCGGTAAGATGGCGCCTAAATGTGTTTTTTTTTTCGTTGTGTCGATGGCTCGAGGCGACACATATACCGCTACGTTTTGGGTCAGTGAAAGTGAAGTCTCTCGGCGGACATTGACGGGTGGAGCGCGTGGGGTTGGGGGAGTCGAAGCTTGACGGCCGCTCGACGGGTTCCCTCTGCCTTTTGCTCCGCAATGGACACTGCGTTTAAGCGGGCGGCTTGTCGGAGAGAAACCTGTCCCCGACGCCTAATGGGCGAATAACAGCTTCGATTGAGGCGACCCAGCTTGCCGAGTGGTCGTTATTGTTGTCAAAATGTGCCTGCGGCGTTGACTTATCGATGATTTTATTCTCACATCCGTCGCCGAGGGTGTGAGTAACAGCTGTCGACGTATAATCCGAGCACGCCTGTCGGGATAAGTAATTTTGACACACGAGCGAAAAACAATCATAATGATAATAATAACGGCTCGAAAAAAGACAATAGATTGAAACTCCTCTTGATTCTCACCTAATAAACCGAAGCAAGGTTATTGTCAATGAAAGCTTAAAAAACGTATGTTAAAACTTCTTGCTTCGTTCTCTGGCATCTCTATGGACTAATGTTGCAAGCATGTTTGTCTCATATCTTCGTGTGCTTCTAACTTGTCTGCAGACAGTTGTTCGTATGATGTATTGGCAGTGTGAACGCTGCTTCTGAACTACCAGCGACTATAATGGCTATAACATAATCCACGTTTTTTTGTGTGTGTTAATTTAGCGTCAAGTTAAAATAACTTATGTACGGAAAGCAGACGTTCTTTCGTTCGTTCGAGCGCGATCGTATTACACCATCCCGGTTCGTCGCACGTCGTGTAACAACCGCCGCGGGTGTCCTTGTCCCAGCAGCATCGGTACCGCTATCCATTACGTCAAGACGTGGGCCAACAACGTCTCGAACGTCGTTCGGAATCGACAACGAGGATCGCTAATCGCCCAGGCTGCATCTCGGCTTCCCGAATGCAACGACGAGGCAACCATTAAACGCTAACTTAACCGCGCCTCGTGATTCGCTCGCACCGTTACGTCACTCCGTTCCGTGGAACCAAGCGGCTCGGCGTCTTTTGTTTTGTTTGTTTTGTTGTTTTTTATCTGAGAGGAAGCGTAAGGAGGACGCTAATACGCGGTTACCCGGACGAAGAGCAGGAACGTTGTACAGGGTTCGGATTGCGATGTGCGCGCGGCCGAACTCGCGACCGCCCTCCAAATTGCGACAGGTCCGATCGGAAACCTATTTGTCCGACTCACGGGACCCCGCGGCATTGTTGTTACGACGAGAAGGGTTACGTCCTACTGAATGCCGCGGAACGCTGTATGTAATCTGTGAATGGATTTGTCGATGTTGAATCACCGACCCGACATCAAAGCAGTGCGTGCGCCCCCTTCTGCAACCGCCACGAGAGGACAAGTTGCGTACGTGTGTAAGGAATACTGACTGACACTAATGAAATAGTAAGAGACTGAAACGTCCGGTTCCCTAGTGCAAATACATGCCTGTGTCTTTCTAGGGGCGGTGGCATTTTTGTACGCATAATTAGTTGTTCTGTACCATGGCATTACGGGCAAGCGCTTCTATTTTAGCATTACAAGTACAAAGTATAATTCGAGTGTTGACTGAAAATGTGAGGCTTGATTGTTGCAAAAAATCTAGTTATAACGCAAGAATATTCACAAGACGCAAAGTGGCGAGTGATACCTTTTCAGTGTATTTAACTAACGGGCATCGAATGGATGCCACTTCGATGCATTTGTCTAGGTTCGAAGTCGACTTTATATTTCTTAGGATTTTACAGTTCTTCATTTGAAGGCTTGTTTATGTAGAAAAGTTCTGTGCCATGGACTGCTGTCGAAATATCGCTAAGTTATACGTAGCCTATGTTCCCTGGATTGTCCCCGTGTGTACGTCCACCGATTGAATTTCTTCGCAGTCTACGTCTGTATTTGTCAATATCGGGGAGCCTTCGATGTGCGCCCGCTTAAGTTTACTCCCTAGAAACTTCATTCGAGAACAATACCCGCGAAAGAGAAAACATGATATTCCAATCTACCAACTTCTCCGGGAGCATAATATGCGGCATTATCGTTCGCGTCCGCGCCATGCTCGCCGGCAGTACCCCTCTCCCGCCCGAGCACAATCGTGAGCAGGGACCGGGAGCTTGCCGTCCAGGAACGAGCTCGTTTGGCCCGCCTCGGAGAAACGACTCCGCAAAACAATGCCCAACACGAAACAATGAGCAGTCCTTGGCGGTTTCGCCGCGGCGACCCAGATCTTTGGAGCCGAGCGGCCAAAGCCGCCTCGTCTTCCGCGCGGGCGAGAGCACGCCGGGGACACCGGCTGACCGCAGCAGCGGCGGCCGGTGAAGACGACGACCAACCTACTCTCACTTTCACGCGCTGTGAAATTGTCGCTGACCGCGCTCGATTCCGGAAGCGAGCAATCGGCCGGCGAAGATGACGCCGTCGCTCGGTAATGCTCGAATCTGCGACGAGGATGATCTCCGTGTTCGTTTTCTTTTGCACGAGGGGACGACGATTCTTTGACTGCCTTCGGTCAATAACCAGCTAGAAGGCAAGGCCCGCGAATGACGTCATCGTTAGGGGACCATTGGCGCGTCCCCGGCGGCAAACACGCTGAAGCTTGGCAAAAGTACGCCGCAATGCGCCAGACGAGTACGCTTCACTACGCTGCCTGGAACGCGTCTCTGACTGGTGTATTTCAGCGTCCTATGCGGAACGCAAGTTCGTCTGCTTCTTTTGCAGGGGTTGGGGTGACGTCAGAGTGCCGAACTCTGATTGACTCTGACTGAAGGATAGTAGGTAGACCTTAAAGAAGCTTGCTTTGAGGTATACCTACTATTCTATAACCAAAACCAATCAGAACCCGGCGTCGTTCTGACATTACCGCAACCCCTGTGCAAGAAGCAGACGACTTGCTCTCCGCATTCCGCCAATGCATCCAAAGTAGACCTGAAGCGGTGATAAATTACGTCACAAAAACCGAAGTGACATGCTGTCGAATGTCACGATCCTGGCGTTTGGGCGTAGAAGCTCTGGAAAAAGAACGCGTGTGTAGCTGCCGTCGCGGCGTCCCAATTCGTGGCTGCTGAAGCCTCCGTAGATTGCTAAGCTGGAGAGCGACCTGTAGGATAACAGGCGTCTGCCATAGCCATCTCCGCTACTGTGAGACCAGCAGGACCACGGCCGGCGACAACGTGACACTCTTATGACGTCATCAGACGGAAATCGAAGGACCACTTTTTAGGACGCGGTAAACACACCAGTCAGAGACGCGTATAATTCCAGGCACCATAGTCTGGCGTCGCCACATGGATACACTAGTGATGACGTCTGTGGGGGGGAAAGGCACCGACCGGCCTTATCTTCTAGGTGGTATTGCTTCTTCGGTTCGGCGAGATCGGTCACGAAACCGATCGTGCGAGAGAAGGGATTGAGCTGGCGTCTTGGGTTTCCGGTCTTTCTGTTTTTGACCTGGTTCCCTCTGGTTTCGGCTGAAGAAGCTACCCTATGTGGCGAAGCGTGGCTGACCTTTCGCTTCTGGTCGGAGATGTTCGAAAGAGGTCGACTTGATCTAACGTGTCTGCATGACTCCCGCCCGCGACAGTTAGCGCCGTGAAATACGTCGACTTTTCCGGTGATTTACGCTGGTACACAAGTGGTTAGTGAGGCACCTATCGATTAAGCACACAAGAGCCTTTCAGTGACAGAAAAGCTAGACCTTGCTTATTGACCCATGTCCAAAGTCTATCTTGAAGAGTTAAAAATTTGTTGCGCAGCTAAATATTACGTGCACATGGAATTTATCTTAATAACAGGTGTAGTATTTCGTGCCACGGAGAAGATCTCTCTTGATCCCTGGAGGACAATATGTAAAAACTTAAATATCAATTCGTTCCTTGTATGAGAGCGAAACGTACTATCGTTTCATTTTTTCAAAGCACATTCTTAAGCTTTCAGTATTACCACCTGTTCAGCAATGTCCAACACCAGAGGCCCATAGTCGGTGAAGGTCAAAGGGTTTAGGGGAAGCTCCCTGACCTCTCTCCGCTTTAGCAGACCGAACGCTGGAGAGAAGGTCGCCTCCTCCCCAGCATTCGCCCTGCTAAAGTGGAAAGAGGTGGGAGGAGCTGTCCCTGAACTCTTGACCTCTCATCGACTGCAGCTCCTTTCGTAATGGTGGAACTACGGTCAAGGAAGCAGAAAGTTTTACGGGATGACAAAGATGAAACAGATATATCTGTATGTATACGCTTCTGTTTTCTTTCATTCGTGCCTTATGAAATACGAATGTGATGATTTATAAAGACGTCTAAGGCATTCGACAAAAAATACGCAGGTAAATTAGGTTTCTCGGAGATTGTAACCAGGCTAGACCAGGTTGATTCCGGCGAGAATGGAGAGTGGGGGGGATACTTCAGCTGTGGCTCTTTGAGAGACAACTGACTGACCCTTGGCACGCTCACTCTTGGCAAGTCCCTGGGCGGAAGTTTGGGTGGCCTGGTCTCCTTGGTGGGTTGTTGCTGCTGCTGCCCCCTGGGCGTGGCCCCAGGCAGGCTGTACGGGTCCTCTTCCATTGCTATCCTGGATCTCTCGAACACGCTCATCAGGTTCGGCGCGCTTTGTCGCTTGGACACTGCGGCGAAAAGAAAGAATAATGTTAAGATTTGATGTCGTGGGTTAGGATTGTGTCAGAGCTCTGTCACTGGCGATTTCCCGGGAGGTGACCTAGGAAATAGAATTCCCAGTGTCTTCGACCTTTTGAAACTGAATTGCCTCTTTGCTTATATAGTGGGAAATTGGTTTTCCCTTATGAATGTCTGAGCCAGTTTGCTGAAATCAGCATCTCAGCTGAGACTGTATGAAAGAAAACACTGCCAAAGATAACACACGAGCGAAGTTGCACGGGAAGTCGAGTCTCAAGCGCTCGTGCACTGCAGGCCAGCAGACTTTAATTCACACAGTTTAATTCACGCTGAGTAGTATAAATGCTCCGCTTGCGAAGCAGAGTATCGCAATGGTGCTCTCAGCGCGGCCATGTTAGATCCAAAGCCGCACTGCGGGAAGCGACCGTCGCTTCTGCAGGATACCCGGAGGCGCGGATGGCGTTACTGTGAGGCGGCGTGCTGCGGCGTGAGGAGCAGAGAACATATAGTGCGGCGACGCACCGCGCGTCCACCGTCGTCCCGTCTTTTGTCTCCTGTTTCTTTCTATGCCCTCGGTAGAACGTGGTAGCCGAAAAAAAAACGTCGTCCTTCCTCAAGCCGTAGCTGCGCCTTGTTGTCTCGTCCGAAGTGTACGAATGTGCCGGTCGCGTATCACTCCGCGAGCGTCGCAGACTCGAGCGACGCGATCATCCTCCGTGTCGTCTGCTTCCCAGACTTTGGAAACATGTTTTAAAACATGTGTCGCTTTATTAAACAACGCAATTATACAGCATCCAGTGGTTACAAATAAAGTTCAATGGTAAAAAGGCACCTTAAAATTCGTTTGATTTTATTGTATAATGCATATTTCGCAAGCGCAGAGCGAGAACCATGATTCGCCGAAACTCTGCGCCTGTAGTGCCACTTTCCCTTATGAAGGCTGAATTCAGCTCGGCCTTTGGCACCGCTTCTCCGCCAATACGAATTTGGCGTCGCAAGGGAAAGCAACACGATACTCTGGCTCTGCAAGCAGAGCGTATACAGTTACTTCAGGACGCTGATCCTAGCAGGCCTGCCCTGTCCTCCGCTGTGGAGGAAAAAATTAGCCAGTGGAATACGACTGCTGGCCTCAAGTTTTTAACATACGTTATGCAGTATAATGATTACACGACCGCACACCGGTAGGATGCTAATCTTCGAATAATAAAGGGCGGGGATGAAGATTGAAGTCCTCACAATACATGGTGTTCTCAATCTACATTCGGGCGTAAAAAATGTTCGGGTAAATAAACCAATAAACAGAGTGCATTCAAACTTTTCACGAAAGTGTCTATACGCGGTGCATTTTGAAACTTGTAACTTGTATGAATCTAAATTTTAAGAAAGCAAAAATCAGCTTAAAAAATATCCTTCTTTTTTTGCAACAGGAGGAAAACGGTTATAAATCTTCTGGTTGAAGCTGCTCCCTCCTCAAGAATGGCACAACATAAATAAAAAAAAAGTGACAGCTTCTTTGAGAAGAATACTCTAAAGCAGATGCAACAGATTTGAGCGCGTGTGGTATCGTCTATGAGTCGGAGTACCAATCAGGCGGATTTTGCCGCCTTCCTCTTTGTGCATCGAAAAAACAGGGTCTTTTAAGGCTTCATTTTATTTCCCCAATACCCACACTTCTATAATTTGAATATGATAAATGCACCACCTAAATACACCTTTCTGTAAAGTTTCAATGCAGTCAGTGTGTCGGTCTAGTTATTCAATTTTATTTTACTCCCGCGTAGAGCTCTAGAGCACACTGTATAAAGGTCTGTGAGTTCACTTTCCTGCGGGAATACGGAGGCAGTCAATCACGGCACACAAAGGCTGGATCCCAGCTAATAAGGAAGGTTAAAATATAATAAAACGAGAAATATCCGAAGTGTGCAGGGACGGTGAGCATGACGTTTCACCTGCTCCTTTTTCTTGCGCCTGCCTCCTTCTTCTGCAGCCAACTCAGACTTTATTTGTCGGTGTGTATAGAGCGCAAACAAGCGATCGCTTTTTTTTTTTTGTCTTAGAATGGGAAGGCTGTAATTAAAAGTGCCAGTAAAGTGGGAAGTCCTCCCGTTTCAAACAATAACGTAGAAGATCTTAACAGTGGTGCCTGTTTATGCACTTTTGACACGTGTCAAGCTACGTTGAGTAGGTTTTTGGCCTGTCTCCCTTTCCATAACATGGAGTAAACAAAACTGAATTGAATTGAATTAAATAAAAAACACCACGGTAACAATATCGCGAAGCACATTCACGAGGCATTTGTTCTCGTAGCTATCTAGTGCACGTTATTGCGATCATATATATACAACAATACAATCTTTACATCTTTCACTAATGCTTTCGTTTGTCTTTTTTTTCTCTCTGATTTATGTTTTAGCTCAACAATTCTGCTTCACGCAGGGATACACATATTTTGGTCCCGCTTTCGTCCCGCGAAAAACGAATTACGTAGGAAGGGGGTGCTCTGTGTCAAATTCTAGCACAAACATTTCTTTGCCCGTTGTAACGGAGCAGAAGTGCCACAGCCGGAATGAGCCATTAGACGACTCGAAAAAAAGCTGGCGATCGTGGGTGCATTTATCGCGACACTCTGAGCAGCCCGCGGGGAGTTCCGTGGGAGTGACCGTCTGTATGGCGCGTACACCACACACGCCCGGAATACCAATGGGGTCTCCCCCTCGTTCAATCTCACAACGGTTCGGCGAGAAGAAACTAAACAATTCCCAGCGGCTACACCCCGCCCTCGCGTTTCGTCGGTTCCGTTTGTAGCCTCCGTGGCGCTCCGAATGTTTGATATGCTCATTGCGCGGCCTGTCTTCGATTTCCTCATCTAGTTTGTTGCTCGAGTAATGCCTTAAGGGCTCCTAAATCTGATGACATGACGCTCGCGCATACGAAATAAAAGTTCACTTTGAAAACAACGGCGACATATCTTATTTTGTTTTTCCAAATTAAACGAGGAAGGTATTGAGGGCAGCCCTAGTGGCCAAATTAAGAAGTAAACCCATAGAGACATTAACAACGTACATTATTTGCTTGTCATTCTGATGCATCACTCGGCTGATGAATGCTAGCTCAAATCTGGGCTGAAGCTCGTATTCAAACATTAAAGCACTGGTTTCAAAACAAAAAAAAAAAAGCAGCCGAACGTTCAAGGCTGTTCCACAGATTTGCTTTCGTGGCAACCGAAACGACAGAAACGACAAACGCATCGCGACGAGTCTTCGACGTACACAACGTGGCAAGCGATGCAAAAGCTAGCTTTGCGAAGCAATCGTGTGTCACGGTTGCTCCGGCGTTTTGATTGTTTCTGTCGTTTTGGTTGTTGTGGAAAACAAACTGGAAAAAGCACCCTTGTATTTTGATACCTCGCCTTTAGTAAGGTATACAATATTTTGAAGGTGAGAATGCGGTTTTCTGCTGGTTCCTATTCCGGCCCACAGCTTCTAGCTTTGGGTGTGTTTTTCTCAGCCGCTCGTTCGTGTTCCCACGTTTACAATAAAAGGGCACGTTTATTACACATTGATCAGGTTCCGTGTCGTCCCTTTTTTCTTTCTTTTTTTGCATTTGCCCACCTTTTTTTTTTTCAACCCGATATCTTGGACCATGTCAAAATAAATGCTTAAATAAAAAAGAGAGGGAAAAAAATTCTTTCCACGCGTTACGGCGTTCTGCGGTAGTGCTAGTGACGCGGACTTGATGAGCACGATGTATGATAGACTGGCACCCGCCCTATCAAAGAGTAAAAAAAAAAGTTGGGGAACGTAAATGATGAATTGCTTAAATTTTGACACGTGACAGAGCGTGCAATAATTACCTACCGGAATTCACCGATCCTTTATTTTGTAATTTATTTATCCTTATTTTTTATAGAGGCCATTTTTTTTAATACAACCAGCTTAAGCTCCAAGACCCTCAAGTTTACTAACGAGATGGAAGATACAGCGGAGCACAACCAAACACGAAGATCGCCTAAAGGAAAAAAAATGACACTCTGAATTCCCTCCCTCCCCCCGGTAGGCCTCACCCCTGTCGCTTTCTCACGTGCCTTTTTACTTTTATTTTTACAACACTAGACAGCCCAACGAAGGTGTTAACATCGATTCTAGTTACTAACTAGATCGAAACACTGACACAGGTCTGAGATGCCCGCGACAACAGAAACAACACTGACCCGTCCCCCTCCAATCACTTTTCAACTTACACAGTCGGTAGGACAGGATGTTAGAGGGGAAAAAAATCTTCACCACAAAACTTTGATGAACCTGAACGGCGTCGTCATGCCAAAACCACCTAGAATGACAAGGCCTGCGCATGACGTCATCTTTAGTGGCTCTCCGACCCGTACAAAGTGGCAAACGGGCCGAACCTCGACGAGAGTCGCCGCAAAACGGGCAGACACGTTCTAGCGTCGCGCTCGTTGTGAGGCGCTGCATAAAGCGCCGGCGGCGACGCTGACGCGAGCTAGGAGGCGCCGCGCGGATCCACTAGTGATGACGTCAGGGTGCAACAGACGCAGGCCATGTCTTCTAGGTGGCATTGGTCTTGCCCACAACGAAACCAGCGCTGTCTCCTCCCGGACGATGACGGCGGAACCTCGTGACTCGTCCGAGGACCCAGAGAGAAAGTTGAGAATGTGTAGCAGCGGTCACGCCTTACGCCCAGGGCGACCGCCGACTCGCGAAGGCCAGAGCAACGCCAAGCGATCTGACGTCTTCAAGAAGGCGCGTCATGATTGCAGACCACGCCGACGGGCCGTAGAAGTCAACGAGGGAGAGGGGGAACGGAGCCAGTGGTACTAGGAGGTGGTGGTGCTGGTAGGGGGAACAAAAGCCCCGGCTACCCAATACAGCCGAGATGTCGATCTCGTCCGGTCCGATTAATGCACGAACCGAGAGCCATCCGCTGGCGGCAACCGCCTCCGGGGTAACTGACATCCTACCAAAAGTTCTGGAGCTGCTTCTAGAAGCCAAAAGTGTGCGTGTTTTGCTTGCTGCTGCGTGTTCCTCTCTCTGGACAGGCGTCTAATTCCACTTTCAGTTACCCCCTGCCTCCCCCCCCCCCCTTTTTTTTTCGTCCTTTTTTTTTCTTTTATTTTTTTTCTTCTTATTATTTTACCCTTCTGCGTCGTCTTTGAAGCTGAATGCGCCCTGTTATTAGGGGTCGGTAGGATTCTGCCGTCTCTTCACGTCGGGGCAGTCAGTGACTGGGTTTTGGGGGTCTCAATTTTTAACCCCCTTTTTGTTATTTCTCTTGGTTCCCATCTTTGCAAGTGACTCGAGATCGGTTTCAGTTGAGACTCGATACAGATTTAATAGCCGCGTTAGGCCTATCGTTGCGTTTCGGGTGAGAGTTTTCTGTTGCTCTTGCTGCGTGTGAGTCATTTCCGCCAGATTACTGTTTTTTTTTTGTTTTTATCTTATCTCTCGAAATTAAAAGGCGGTGATTACCTTATCTTCGCAATGTTTTTTTTTTTTTTTTTATTTCTGCTTCTTATCAAAGTCGCGGTTACTTGGCGCCTCGCAGCTCCCCGGTTGTTCGGTAAATTTAACTTGCTTCAAGGTTGCCGCTTGGCTTTGACAAATCGTTATCGCACTTGCTGAGACAATCATCTACTCAAGAAGCGATTAGCCAAAACGAATGATTATATATTTCTTTTTTTTCATGTGAATTGATTTTCGAATAATACTTGGTTTCGTTTAATTGATCCCAATTTCACATTGCTAGAGACGCGTGGGAATTTTTTTTTTCTTTTTCAGACAAATGGAACAAGAGTGTCACCATCTGTTGGGGGCAAAAGGCGGCGTGGCGAATGCAGCCATGTCACGTGGGTGTGTGGTCGTTGCGGAAAAAGTCGTCGCGGCTTCCGCGTACGAGTGCAGAAGACGAGAGGCGTCGGCCAAATTTGTTTCGTGAGTTGTTATTTTTATGCGACTGTGTCTAATGGCGGCGGCAACGACGAGGCGTTGGCTGGGGGTTAGCCATAACATACCCGGTATCATTGTTTAGGGTGGAAGAAAACAACGGAAAAGAAAAATCCCAAGGCTGTCGGTGCGTGTGTCTTGGAGCTGAATGAGGGTGCTGATACCAAAACTCCCACATTGTTTTGTTAGCTCATCGCCAGCGTCTTGGCAAAAATTGTATTTCTAAAGTTTACTCTGCCGTTTCAGTACCATACTCCCAAAATTGTTACTGAAAATTAGTCGGCAGATATAGCCTTGATATAAATTGACATGAAAACGAATTGCCACGACAGATGTAATAATAGAATAATATATCTAGCGGTTAGCAAAACACATTGCGGTAGGAGCCATGTCACTGTCCGTAATCGGTCATCTTGAACTCGCTTCCTATCATCGGGATTTTTCTTTTACTTGAGCAGTTCTCCGTTACTTTCTTTTTGAAATGGAAATGAAAGATATTCCGGAGGGCGTACTCACTCGGGGGAGGCAGCTTTGACTTGAGCATGTCTAAGGCGACAATGTTGATGACCATGACCCAGCAGGAACAGTCCAGGAGCTCTGGGCTGTCCTTGACGAAACTGACGCAGCTGATGCACTGCGCCTCGAGGTGTCTGCGGTCAGGGTAGGCCCGCTTCAGCTCTCGGGCCACGTTCTGTTGGAACTTCTTCATCTCGAAGAACTGGAAAAGGAAGGCGCGGCCACGGGAGATGTCAGAAAAAAACAGGATTCAAGGTTTCTGACACGTGGAACAGTCTGAGCTCTCGAATGCCGGCCTCCTCGTGGAGCACCAAATGCTTCTCGCAAGGAAATCAAGGTTTCCAAAATACCATCTACCCTATATCTACATCTGCTTATTCTGGATCATATCACCGCAATCTGCAAAACATATTTAAGCTGAATCACTGGGTAGCTTATTTATTTACTATTCCTACCAGTTTCATTCCGAACTTTAGTAAGGTGGTGACAAAGTTTGGAAGACCATTCGTTTATTGTTGGTGCAGTTCAAGAACAAACAGTAAGAAGGATAAATTTACTCAAATTATAGGATGAACATACTTGTGCTATACAGATAAATAGACGTATATGAACCATAATACGAGGTAGGACACAATACACAACACACATCTCAATGAGAAACAATAAGAAAGTACAGTGAGCAAATCATAAACTGACCCTATTGGTAAGTGAATAGTATGCAAAATTCACGCGAAATAATTGTGTAGGGCAGACGTTGAGAGAACAGTAGTGTGAGACTGTTGAGATGGGGTGTGGGCTTCATCTGTTTTTTTCCGTGAAATACCTCGGTGTAAAGTTTTCACGGTGGGGATGAACGTCTCGAAAAACGAGGACGAAGAAAATACATAAACACAACAGGACGACGCTGTCTAACGCCTCAACCACTGTCTGCAGAGTGTTCTTTGTATGATGTATAGGCAGTGTGACGGCTGCGTTGCTGAGTACCGTCGCCTTGCGCTTTCTGGGTCCGGGCTGGGCGTACGCGCCTATTTTAACTCAGCCGCGATCCGAACAAAGTGCCGCCGAAAGCACGGTCCAGTTTCTCGTGTTGCCGTGCGAGGGCAACCAACTCCCTTGACGAGGTCTTTCCTTTTGTCATACGCCGACTTTGCCTGCACGGCCGACGCCGTAATCGATTCAAACGCGTCCGCTATTACGAAGTCTCGGTTCCAGAGTCGGGCAACAGTTTCCTTTCTGCTGATATGCAAGCCGCTGCGGTTAAAAAAAAAAAATAATATTCACAGCAAAATAAAAACAAAGAAAACTCTTGTATGTAAAATCAGGTTTCGGAGCCAGCGGGTCGCCCCATGGTTACCCTTTTTGGCACGGTTCTCGGGTTTCACGGTGGAAATCGCGAACTGCGAATCAGAGGGCTTTCCGAAAAGAAGGGACATCGAATCAGACGCTCAATTCAGTAAAATAAAATTAAAAAAAAAAAAACATGTTGGGCGTTTTGTCGTCTCGTGTACGGAAAACGCGATGGTCATCTTTTTTGAGCGTGTTCTGCTTTGAAATTGCCTTCTCTGGAATCAGCACTCGGGGCTTGTCCGTGTTTTTCTTCTCCTCTCGCTATCTTTTCATTTCTTCCCTGGGCACCTGTACGACTTTGGTGCCGTAGCAGTTGCAAAAAATATGCGTGAGGGTAGGGTCAACCAACTGGTAAAGAGGGAGGGAGTCACGCTCCATTTGAAACCGGAAGTATTTTCGTTTCTGAAAGAACCTAAACCTGCTATCTTCAGCTCTTGCGAACTTCTTCGTACGAAAACCAACGTTACGTGCTCCACCGGGTGCTTCAGAAACTGAACCAGGTTGTTTCAGTGGTTACGGCACGTTACAAAATATCAGACCACACTGCAGTTTCTACATGGAATGTCGCAGTATCATTGCTTCAGGCGTCACCATCGGTATTGATTACTTAAAATGTCCTTATTTAAAATAAAGTGCAGCATACTTAAAGTACGGATTCATCAACCGTTCGCATGAAACAAAACACGCACAACTATAGAATTTATAAACCTCCGTTCTCTGAGCAAAAACCCACCAATTTTTGATCAGTGCTAGTATTGTCTAATATTCAAATTCATGATCCAAACACTGCAACAACCACCAGTTTATCCGGGCACTGCCCCCCAATTTAACAACATCGCGAAGGTACGGGACATTGCCTTGCCGGAAGCGAAATCAGACCCGTTGTCTTTTTTGATTTCGAAACAGATGAACAGATATACTCCGTTTTACTTTACGATGGAGCGCCCAGGACGCTACGAGCCATCGTAGCCAATCCCATGTTGGAAGAGTTGTCACGTGACCTCCGATAGGGGCGCAGCCACGCCCGGGACACCTTGTCACGTGACCCGTTCGCAACGCCGGATCGGCTGAGATGTTTCGTAGCTCCTGCCGCGGCCCGTCCTCTAAGGTGAAACGGAGCATAAAAGAAACTTGTCCGCAGGGAAGTTGCAGAGAGGGAACAGATCATAGACCGCTAATCGTGTCCGCGAATCTAACGGACGAGTGAAAGCCGATCCATCTTAGAAAGCGGCGCCTCAACTTCTACGGTGATAGTTCGCCCGAGAGCTACGAACTTTCTTGGGCGCGCGTACCTAGGCAGACCGTACGTGGAAATCAGATGGTGCATTCTTTTGGGGTGGATCCTATAGACGCATCGTCCGCATGCCCATACCGCCTCTGGGTTCCTTTTTTCTGATCTTTACGAACGCTGAACGCCAAGTCGGATCGTTTTTCTTGTCAACGCTAATGAAGCCGCCACGGCGTAATACGCCCCGATCTTGTACGGCTCTAGCGGAAGATGCGAAAGCGCGATAATCTGATTTTTTCCCGTGTTAAGTTAAAGAAAAGGCACGACCTGGGAATACAACCTCTTTCTTTTGGACGCTTAGAATGCGTAGTGTTGGATTTGACTGTGCGGCTGTGTACTTGAAATTTCCACTTGGTTCGCGGGTAAGGAATTCATAGAGACTGGCGAGTTCTGCGGGAGCAACGGTATGCCACATAAAAAGATGTGGAAACAAACACCCCCGCTTATTTGTGAGTGATGTACAAACTTATAGTATTTGTAAGGTTCAAAAGTAGGTGCGAAAATATGCTACGCAAATTTCAAACAACTGATGGAAGATTAGAACTAAAGGGTACTTCTCTCAGTCGAATCCTCCAGCTCCAAATTTTGGTGGTATTACGGCTGCGATACCAAAATATGTACGATACCGAACAGCCATTAAACGCAACATAATCACCACATAATATGTGACTTCTACTAAATGCTTCCTTTGGCGTGTACATCAGTTGACAGCTGGTGATACCAAAAATAGCAAGTAAGACGTGCGATACGATACCAAACCTCCGTGTTTGTTTCAAATAATTTACCTGATCAGGGGTACGCGAAAAGACTGCCCTTTAAACGATTTCACTACCTTAATAATTTAAAACCTGAGACAAGGAAAAATGAAATAACGGAACAAGGCGCCACAAAATCGTTTTGTCCATTATTTCATTTCTCCTTATCTCAGGGTTTAGATTATGATGCTTTCTAACCAGCTCCTTGCTCCTCCGCTCCTTGCGATTCATTCTTGTTTGTCTTCCTGTGTTTGTACGAGTCACTCAATTTCTCCGGTCTCTATGTTCGTCCAGAACTAATCGAGAGAACAAAAACAGTAGTAGAACATTTGATACTGGATTTCAAATGTTTAGATTAATAGTTTACGCTCTATAAAATAAAATTTAAAGCCTCCAAACATTTTTTTTTTTTTTTACTATTAGGCGAAAGCGCGGGAAAAACGTGTCCAGGTATCGTGCCCCGTTCAGAGAAGCGGTTCCACTGCTAATATACAAAAGACTGACTGCAGACTGTGTCTGAAGAGTGTTTCTTCTTTGTACGCGGTCCATACTGGTCACACAAAAAGTGTCTTAGACATGCTTGAAACACACAAATGTTTAAAGCAAACATGCTGCGCCACATGCTTGAGGCGCTCACGCAGATAATTCCGTCATCATGCCTGCAAAAAGCACCGCGTCTTTTCGTTTTCGTTTTTTTTTTCTTTTTTTTTTATCATTGCAAATGCATTTGGCGCTTAGGTACCGTACTCTTGACAACATAATTTGCGTATTATGCGTGGTTCCCATTAAGATTACGGTGACAGGTAGATTGCGCTGCTGTAAACCTACACGACGTTTTTTTTCGCACTGAGCTAGATGACAGACAGAGGCTACGGCTCTCTAAGATCGTTCGCGAAAGAAACGAAGCAGGCCTGACAACTCGGGAGACAAGGGGCTCGGAGAACATCGTTGGGACCTTGTCCCCCCCTCTGCTTGTCCGTCGACCGCCCGTGCGTCTCATTTTTCGAAAGGCATTCGTCTGTCACCGACGGTTCTGGGGAATGCCTCGTTTCATTGACCCAGAGACCTCTTCGAAGGTCCTCGGGACCTTGCGGCGTCCAACGGGTGATTAAGATGCGCGTAGTCCGGGCGCGTATACCTTGACAGGTTTCTCGAGCTCCAGAAGTCCGTTGTTGCGGATGATCTCCGAGGAGACGCTGCTGTTGTCACCGCCCGAGATTTCTTTGACGTAGACGTTGCTTTTGCTCACACGCTTGAGCATGATGTTCCCGGCGTCGTCCATCTTGATTTTGACGCCCTGCAGCGAGCGAAAGGACAAAGTCACACTCGGTCAGCGGTTTGAATTAGGCTCTGCATTTAAGTGGCTTCTGGGTACCAAATGTACATATTGTTTTTTTGTTTTGCTTTGGCTGAAAGATGCCCCATAAACATGCTTTTGAAGGCACGTTAGTAAACTCGGTTGCTTTATGAATATGTTGCTATACCGAAGCGACAGTGATATAGTGTGGTTGTGGACACTGCATTCAAAACACTTTACCTCGTGCGTAAACTCGATATCTGACATGCAACTTACCAAACATTCACAAGAATATGACGATGTTGCTCTTGGTGTACGAACAAGAAGCAAGCAAAACTAAAATGAAGACAAAATAAAGAGAAGAAAATGAAGAGCTAGATATAACAGTAGTAGTATTCTGATGTTATACAATAATTTTTGTAGCAGGCTTTAATTTCGTTGGAACCATATTTTGAATCATTATTTTTATTGGACGATTGCGTACCGTGCGTCGCACGGGTCTGCATAAACACTCTGATATCTGCAAAATTATTACCGCTCAGCGCGTTAATACGTCTACTGCACAGCTCTTGACGGCTTGGAAATAGAAGGGACGCGCTGACTTTCACATTTTCTTCTCGCGCTGTTTTATACTCTCTTTCGGAAATGTCATTTGGAAAGTACCCAACTCCCAAACTAATCTGAGCGAGCTGGAATTGGAGCGCTGGTCAGTCTGGCTCTCGTTCACGGTCACCCATTGGACGCCAGCAATCAACCTGGCGTTTTCCACCGGCCTCCTGTCGAGACATTCGCGGGCTGAACACCGAAGGACACATAAAACGGGAGCTGTTGCACTCTCGAGAATCGATGTTTCGACGTGGACAAGGCACTATGTCATCCGAAGGCGCGCCACTGAGCAATCGCCGGTAATGGTCAGAGACGCTCGAGCGCTTTAACATTTGCGCAGGAAATCAATCTTGGGAAACAAGCTTTATGAATTTCAAACGTGCCTATTAACCCTAAATAAACAAAAATGAAATATCAAACTACGGGAGTGCTATTGTCTCGTTACGTTGTCTTACATATGTCTGATAGTTCCAAGCTAGCTTCGCTGCTTCTGTCTTCGCGATCCCCTAGTTTCACATGCATCTTATATATATTTTCAGGCTACTTTCCGACTTTATGAATATATAAAAAACGCTACCCATATATAGTAGTTCATTTCAGCAGCCCAAACACATCACTGTTCGTTGTGAGTAGCTGTTCTGACGTGCTGCTGCTGCCTGGTGCGGTATGCACAGCATTGACTTTCGCAAAGGTTGTGATATCTGACAGTTAAAATCGAGCTTTACGAGCAAAACGAGAACAAGAACAAATAAAACGCTTCAACGTAACGTTAGAGTATTACGGTTTCAGCCATGCCGAAACAGAACCGTAAAGGTACGGCAAATAAACCGCTGTGCCGATTGACTTTTACCATTACCATTTCTTTCTTTTTTTCTTTTTCTTTTTTTGCAGTGTTGTGCAAGATTACGGTTGGCTGAAACGTTTTTGTTTTTTTTCACGGTACGTTCCGGGTCTGGTTCGTCACGGTGGTAATGGTAACCATATTACGATAACGCGATACATACATTAAAGGGCCTCTGACACGCCAATTTTTTTTTTTTTTTATGCTAAGCGTTGCAATGGCATATCAGGACATTAAAAAAAAATTGTTTCACTATAGAGTTGCGTAGTTTTTTTTTATAAAAAATAGAAATACGAGGCCCAATTCAAAGTTCCCGCCGTGCACTGTGACGTAACAGTGTACCACAAGGTGTCGGGGCGGTCAGAAAGGAGGCATCGAGCTACGTCACTATACTTCGTCTCACCCTAGCATGGACTAACCGCGAAGGCTGTGCTAGCGCGAGCGGCCAGCCTTGACTGCCTTGAGTAAAGCACTTGCTGCACGAGCGCTCGTGCAGCCGCCGCGGCTTCATTCAAAGCGACTAGCTCGCGCTTTTAGCACGCGCGCCTAACAATAGTCCATACTAAGGTGAGACGAAGTATAATAGTGGGTTAACCGGAAGTCGCGTGAGTTTCACTCCTCGTGCTCTCCGCGACCGCGCCTAAGACTTTTTTTTTTTCGTTTTATTATTCTGCTCTTCGTACGAGCGATCGTAGAAAACGAAGTTTCAGTTCTACTATAGTCGGTTGCAAGCTAAGAAAAAACCGGAAATGCCTCTCAGAGGAAAATGTATTCCTACGCCGAGAAACGCCAGCCAATCGTTTTCATGACGTCACGATTCCGTGGACCAATCGCGATCCTTTTGAAAAAAAAAAAGCTCAACATGGCTGCTGGCCTTAGCAACGCGACGCTAGTTTCTCGTGACAATTATTCTGCTTTTTTGCACCGTGTTTTACGCACCGCTGGCCGCTGTTCAAAACCCGACCTCGCTTGTGCTTCTTGAAGAACCGCTTTGGTGTCGCCGGTAAGGCTGCACCAGGCTGTTTCGTCCAAGAAGAATCAGGGGAATCGCTTTCCGATGTCACCTCAGTGGGATCCATGACGGAAGACAAAGAGAGCGGGGCGCGGTGGTGGTGTCGATGACTTGGGAGGGTGCCAATTTGTCAAACCCGAAAAGTATAATTATTCTTGTTTTCTATTCATCCAACAAAATAAAGACACACATTTCGTGCGCAAAGCCCACAAAACTAAGTAAATCACTAAATATTTATTATTTGCAGGAACTATAAGTGCTTCGTTATTTATAATTTTGGCGAGAGAAAGGTTGGTTTCGTTTTCGCCGCTTTCCCTCAATCGAAGGCGCTGGAAGACGGTATGTTAGACAGTATCTTGGACAGAAAATGAATTGGGAAGACGGTACATTGGACATGACTTTCTTTCTTTACTAAACAGCTACTTCGTTGACAAAAACGTATTCTAACTTATTTAAACGTCATGAATGAATTAAATAAATATTGTAGTAGTTTAAGACACGTTTACTGGAGGAAGAAAAATCAACGTTGCTAGCGAACTACTTTCTTGACGGCGGAGGCACTTCAGATGGGCGCAATGCGCTTGTGGGTGGAGTTAAAGGATTGTTCTTAGGTTGCATCCGACTATAGCTCTTTATCCCTGCACCGTTGGTTAGTTTGCGTGCTGTAAAATTTGAGGACGAAGAGTCAGTGGATCGACGTGATGGAGGTCAATGATGAAAGCGTTGCGAGTACAAGCCAGTGTACGAGTGCATGCCGTCAGTCCGATGATACAGGGCTATACTGGGCGCAAAACAAGCTATCAAGTTTTGAAAAAAAAAAAAAAAAAAATTAGAACGTTCTCAGAAATTAGGATTGCTAGTATACGACACGCCCGATCGCATTGCTAAAGGTTGAGACACCGAGGTCGTTGAATCATCGGATACTCTCCAGGCTGTAGATGCCTGCCGTCTAAAGAATACGAACTGGTGAGTGTACCAAGTACAAGTAAACGTCGAGCACAAAGTACGTATTTTGTCTAGAACATGAGTAGAACTTGTTTACTGGGTGCTCATGCGGCCGATGTATGTCTCTCAGAAATGCATGCAGTGTGATCTCTTCTTCAGTTGCTGAAATACCGGGACAGTCCCTCACACAGCACCTTCTAGGCATTGTAGTTGATCACGTCAATTCACTGACTCCGCTTCTTCTACCTTTACAGCAACATTAAGCGATGAAAAGCAAATAAAAGAAACCTTGTCCGCTTGGATCGCACGTGGAGGTGCGGAGAATAACAAAAATATTAAAAAAATATTACACGCGCTCGCGGTAAGCACGAGGAGGGATACAACTCACGTGACTTCCGGCGATGCCTCCCTTCTGACCGCCCCGACACCTTGCGGTACACTGTTACGTCACAGTGCACGGCGGGAACTTTGAATTGGGCCTCATATTTCTATTTTTTATAAAAAAAAAACTACGCAACTCTATAGACGCTTTCAGCGCGCGCCAAATTGAGCCGCCATAGCCGACCTTCTCTTGTCTTACCGAGATGCCGAGCCACTGAAGCGGGCGTTGACGAGTCTCCACAAGGGCCTATGCTCGGGAGAAGGACACAGTAACACTTAAAATGACAATAACCTGCCCTGCTGTTGTAATGATGAAGTGGAGCGAACGCAATGGGAGGGAACAAAAACTGAAGGTCGGTTATGGCGGCGCCCATGCACAGCTGCCTGAAAGCGTCTATAGTGGAACAATTTTTTTGTAATGTCCTGATATGCCATTGCGACGTTTAGGCATGAAAAAAAAATTTTTTTTTTTGGCGTGTCAGAGGCCCTTTAAAGCGTTTTAGTAGACCGTGCACAATAGAGCTTTGCTTCGCTATCTAGAGCTCGTGTCGTCACTTTGAAATATGGATTGAGCACGCGCCCGCTAAGCCCGCAATCCGCAGCTCTGCCTCTGAACTAAAACTCCCTATTCTAACCAAGTGCGTGCAATCGATCTTCCAAGTGGTATTTTGACTCCATTGAAGTGGTTACTCTATACACAATAAAAGTGCACGGTGCATTAACGTGACCCCAATTCTTCCTCGGAAGAACAATTGGTGTGTTTGATCAATACCACCTAGAGGACAAAGCCCGCGCGTGACGTCATCGCTAGTGGACCCACCCCAAATGGCGGACATGCTGAAGCTCGGCGAGAGAAGACCCCAAGAGGGTAGACGCGTCCTTCTTGGCGTCGATGCATGCTAAAGCATTGCGCCCAAGCTAAAAGACGCTGCACGATGCGCTGGCGGCGACGCTGACGCAATCTACGTGGCGCTGCGCGGATCCACTAGTTATGACGTTTGGGCCGGGAAAGTGGCAGGCCTTGTTTCGCGTGTGGTATTGGTTGGATCTGGGACTCGCACGCAGCGGGTCGCCACAAAGACGCAAACAACATCTGATTCAGCTCACGCGATTCAAAACCAGCTGGTTGACCGCGTGATTGAGTTGTGTGCTAAGTTGTTCCGGTCCGCACTTTTTCTTTTTTCTTTTTTTTTCTTTTGTGCGCGCGTGAGAGAATCGGGCCGACAATTAGGCCACAAGGACCCATTGTGCCGAGACGTCGTCGTGATGTCGTCTCGCGAGACGGGGGGACGACCCCTTGACGGTGTCACCGCAATGTTGTTCTCACGGATCAAGCGTAGAATTTATGCGCTGTTCGCCGGAAGTTCGCGTCGTCTGAAGCCACACTCTACACTTCGTTTCACTTTAAAGACCCGTTCACACACTTCCGTTTGCTTACGACCGAATTCTTGCGATCTCTTATGACAAGAGAGCGCACTGGCAAGCGCCGCCATCTTTGAGATGAGCCTGTAACTGCATTTCAATAGAGAAAAGGTTTTGCAGTGTTTGATGGATGAAATGTAGGTACTATCATAGAGAAATGGTCGTTTATAACATTGTCAAAGATTTTTCGCGTCAAAAAAAAAAAAAACAAGCGAATGATGCGCGAAAAAAACTAAAAGAAAATATACGCAAATGCCAAGTGTTCCATGGCCACCCGATAGATGGCACCCGCGTGTTCCTTCGTCGTAAGGAAATAGGCGGAGAGGGAAAATAATGATACTTTTTGTACTCTAGGCTAGGTGGCGCAGGCTACCTCCCGTTATAAAGGGTACAGCCGTTAGAATCCATCCATCCATCCATCCATCGCGAGAGATCTGTGAAAGATTTCAAGGCAGACGGTCGTAAGCAGTCGAAAGTATGTGCACCGGCCCTCAGCCCGACCGCAGCCGACGCTACAATTCGGCGGTGCCATTCAGCAGCGCCAGGTGGCGCTCGTTGCATTCGTGAGTTCGTTTAATCAATTTTTGTTTGGACACTTTCGTGGCCAACTGACTGTTCAGATGCAGCGCTCACGTTGTAGCGCTGGCGCTGGTTGGACAGAAGGCAGTCCTTACGTCGCTTCCTTAAAGAAGGTGAAGCCTATGGAAGCTCGCTTATGCCAAAAGATCTCCGCAGGTTCAAAACGTGGAGGATAAAAAGCGGGGTAAAACATTCTGAGTTCAATGATCACTCGCTGATGAGCCAACGTGGTGCGTTGAGCTGGCACATTGCACGGCACGATCCGTATTGGACCGCCGTATTTGCCCGATAGTGGCGTCCCCTGTAGGCCGCTGGAGTCGCGAATAGTTGTTACACCGATGCGTTCTTCCGCTTCCTATGAGTAACTACACCGGTGTTTATTCTACCCGAACTGTTCTTTGATCAGTTTCGGTGTTGATAAGCCGGGGTCACACCAAGCTATCATACAAAAGACAGTCAGCAGACATGAGTCACCGCGATATCCGTGGTTCGAATGCCCCGTGCCAAGTTTCTCCTTGAACTCGTTGCCAAGCGGCATTCGAAGCACGGATCTCGTGGTGACTGCCGTTCGAATTTGTTTGCAGACAGTCTTTTACATTATGTATAAGCAGCGTGGCCCCGTCTTTAAGCAGGCGCGCAAGCTCGAGATGGTCTCGAAATGTTCCCACCACATCATGAAACTGCTCAAAAGGTAAATCTTGGAAGCCCGCGAAATCGACACCACCGTCTGATGAGGAGAGGGCCAGGCAAAGAATAACCTAAAAATTCGAGAGTGAATGTCCATTACCCAGTGGCCGATGCAGACCCGCGATAACGCGAGGCTGTGCAGTAAAACTACGCCTATAGTCACGTCGGTAATAACGAAAGTCCGGGGATACATTAACACCCCCCCCCCCCCCCTCATATTCAGTCTCGCGTGCGCTCTAAAGTACTGTGTACTATCACACTCCGGGTACCAGTATCACCAGGATGACTATACACGATGTAGCGCACGGTACGCATGGTGCACGTAAGCAGTTCAACAACTCTGATAATTTGGAGTGACGACGACCCGTACTGGAGTTCCAAGGACGATCGTGGTGGGGGCAGTTTGCTTCCTCCGGACTTCTTTCTTTTCGCCTCATTTGTTGTTTATGTTTTTGTGTGTTTTGGTTCCACGACCGCGTCACCCTTTCGGCCCTCAGGCCCCGGGGAATGATTAACGGTTGGACGATTACGAGCCCAGTGCAATCGAGATCTTCTGCACCAACGATTCAGACTTTTTTTTTTTTTTTTTTTTCACTGGAGGTCTTCTATCTGTGTGATTATTTCTTGTTGTTTTTAGTTCCCTTTTGTTTTCGCATTTCCCATCAATACCACTGGCGCGGAATACGATGCTGAGTATATCGGAATTTATTACCATTAGGGTCGGCCGTGCGGAAACTTTAGAAAGTAAGTCACAAACTCTAAAAGAATTATCATTGTTGTTTTTTTGTTGTTTTTTTTTAGGTTCCCGGTCACTATATTTGAGTTTGTAACTTTCAGGTGGATTTGTTTTTTCTCGATTTATAAACATATGGGCACATTAAGGAATCAGCGCTTCGCCAGGCTTCATAGCCTTTCGCACTTTTTCGGGTTCTGCCCGAAAGAAAACAAAACTAAACAAAGAAAAAAAATCGTATGACATTTAACTACCCTGTCAGGTTTTTGACTCCATAGTCGATATCGGGGCTTCATTTGAAGTTTTCGCTTTTAAGTTGATTCCCTCTCAAAACTTTAGCTATCAATGCTGTTGAAACACGCCTACTAGAAGAAAAAGAAAAAAAAAAGGGGGGGGCGGTTAGAGACCAATACATTATTCCAGGGGTGGCCAGGCTGACCCAGCCTAAGAGCCGCAAACAAACCACGAAACTTCCCACAGCCGAGCCGCAGGGGGGGAGAGGGGGGGGGGTGAACTTTTGTCCAGAACAATAAACGATAATCTATCCAACTCAAAAGCAGTCCATCCGTACGCAAGGTACCAGTAGCACAGGACTACCAAACCGCAACCTCTCTTTCGGTTTAAAACGCGTTCCATTTCTCTTTTTGGGGAAGTGCTCGTGTGACCGGGAGGGAGGGCGGGGAGTGTGTGTGTGTGTGTGTGTGGGGGGGGGGGGGGGGGGGTGGAGCGGCGAGCCGCACTTTAACACGCGAAGAGCCGCATGTGGCTCGCGAGCCGCAGCTTGGCCACCCCTGCACTATTCTGTTGTATTTTTTCTTTTGTTTTTTTTTGTTTAGATAATTGGCGGTTTTTAGTGCGTTTTCGGAGAGCGCTACTTGGCCTCCCTTCGGCGGAAGGGCAACGCTTGATTAACTGGTCAAGCTTGAAGACTTTCCACCGCGTTGATTGCCGTGTTTCGCGGCGGATACGGTGGTTTCGTAGGTGTCCCGGAGGAGAACAATAGATGTTCGGGATACGCGTTCACTCCTTCCTGAAGCCGAAATTGTAGCAGACGGAATTAAACGCAGCAGGGGAAACGTACTCTTGCATGTCTGCAAAAACGCTTCCGTCGATATTAATAGAATGGTTTGTAGGACCTTTCGTATGCTTCTGCAAGCTTGGTGAAGCATTTTGGTGTCAGTTTGTCTTGTACGTTTGTTATTCTTTTTAATCCGACGTTTCCTGTATTGATTGACATGTCGCTCTGTTTGGTTGGACAGCGATAAACATAAACTTTATTTTCTTCTCTACCTCTAGCAAAAGTAACTTTGATAATCCAATGGGTCCATAAAGCCGAGTAGGTATCTGCAATCGTTCAGCGATGTACTTCAAATAAACCGATCTCACCAAGCCTTCGGTGCATGCGTGACGCCGCCATAACATTAGTTCACAGCACGGTGGTTCACAGGAGGCAGGCAGCAGTGCTCGAGATTGATCGTGCCGTCTCGTGCTCCAGTCGCGTAGACCCGCTGCGGGGTTGTCGCACGTGCGAAAAGACTTAGCTTCCCTCAATGTACCGCGGCAGCGGTGGCGTATCGAAACCGGCTGGTGAGATCAGTCTGTTCATGCAGAGATTTAAAAGTGAATGAATCATGGGCGTGAACGCGATGAGAGCTGACCCCTATTCCTCAAACCTATCACTGCCATAAAACACAAATACTACATATCGTTAACAGAGCGCCCTTTCTGCCCTGAAACCGTCGTTCATTCAAAACCGCGCTCCGAAAGACGCGAGAAGATGACTCGTCAAGACGGGTTCATCCGAAACTCCTCAGTGCACGCATGTCATCAGACCGGTGCAAATGCAACTTCTTAGAAACGCCTCCCTTCTGTTTAGACTGCGTGCGAAACGGAGTAATGCGATCTAGTGGATCCTCGAAGGCTGTTTTCATCGTTCGCATTAATGTCTGCTTCTTTCGATTGATGGCAAGACGCGTACGCAATTTTCAGCAACGCGTGTGTACGCCAGAAAGCAGGTTAGTGGAATGCGAGCTGCAACTTCTAGTCGATTGAAGGATCGGCCGACCCGCTTGACCAGTTCTGCTTGGGGATGATTTAGATGAGGCTGCCAATGTCTCGTCTCGGAATGGAAATCACCGAGGCTGATGCAGAAGATCCCACTGCGCATATGACGCTGGCAAAGATGGGTGTATCTGTTTGCGTCACCACCCAAAATAATCACCGATCAAGGCGGCATTAGGTTATGCGTAGAAACTCGAGCAACCGGACAAAAGCTCACCGGACAAAAGCTCACCGGACAAAAGCTCACTGGACAAACGCTCACCGGACAAAAGCTCACCCGTTTTTTCACAGACCCGGACAAAAGATCACCTCATTTTTTTGGGGGGCTACCCGGGCGAAACACGGGCTGAGATAAAGCGCGGATGTGATAAACATTGCACTATTTTTAGAAAAACTTGTACCCCATCCCATGCAAAGGTGTGGAGAGATAAGCAACAACAGGCACAGATGCAACGATTTGGTATCAAACTTTAGGCCATCTAAACAAAGTGGAGCTTATAAGATCAAGCTTGCTTGACTCAAGGTATGCCAGAGCACCCTTGTGCCACGTACAAGAAACTTTGTGAACCGACGTTTTTGACCCCGAGTGTAACCGAAGAAGCGAAGTCACCCTTTGGTGACCTCGCTTTTTTACTATGCTTATGTCACGCTAAACGCGCACATAAAGGTTAGGCAGAATGTCTCTTCATTACTAATGCATGGGTTTGTTTGGGGTTCCGGGTAATATTTGAAATGAATGGCTAAGAAAATTAAATTGTTTCCGTCATTGTGCGTCGTAAATGTATTTAAAATCAATGATTATCTCAGGGTGATGTGAAAGGGAAACCGAAGCAAAGCTGTATTATACAAACCATTGAGTTGCGAATTTAGAAACAAAAATATATTTTGAAGGAACGGGAGTTGGGCCTTCAGGAGAAATACAAGACAGATGCCCACTTTAGAAAGCTTTGCGGGATTTGGGATAGGCTGGCGTTCCTTCCTCCACAGCTTGCGCCCAAAGGACTAACCTACATCAGGGGAAAGTCTACCGGTGACATCGCCGACCTTCTGGCCTACATTCATTGCACGTATGTCAAAGACCCCTCCCGTGATACATCTGCTCCTTATGCGGCGGCACCCAGAACGAATTCTTCCTTTTGCCTGACTGCGCGTCGATGACGACCGGAGTTTCTCCCGGAACGGTGAAATATATACGACGCCACTCTGCAAGATAAAGACCAAACGAGCAACACCTGAGAAGGATGGAATTCCGGGATCCAAAAGATCGTCAGCCACGCCCATCCAGGCGTCTGGAGGCTAATTGAATGGCTACAGCAAGATCAGGCGCTCGTTGCCACGGCACTGACACAAGCCCGGAGAGGTGAGCCCCCAGTGAAGCGGGTGCGAGAAGAGCACTCTGCACCTGCAGAATCGTCTGAAAAATATTTGCGAGAGGTTCCAGGTACACCGAGATCTACCAAGACTGCTGGAGGTAGTAAGGAACTGCATTCGCTTCTAACCAATCGATAAATAAACTTGTTTCTACTCTAATTAACAAACCCTGCGCCTGTCAGAGTTAGTTTATGGTTGCATTTCAGTGCCGCACGCATGCACCTAAGTTGTTCGCACTCTTGTTAAGACCAACATGAAATTTTATCCTGGTGAGCTTTTGTCCTTGTCTGTGAAAACATGGGTGAGCTTTAGTCCAGTGAGCTTCCGTCCAGTGAGGTTCTGTCCGGTGAGCCTTTGTCCGGGATTCAGAAACTCGGTACTGAATTATAAACCATAAAAAAAAAATAAAGTTTTGTTTGGTAAGACTGGGAGCTTGTTTCGTTCCCCGAGAAAGATCAACTGCTTTGTTGAAACTGAATAGAGTGATGAGGATATTTTGGTTTCATTATTTGGCGTTGTTTAATGCGTAACACGCTTCGCAACAACGTAACACATAACGTTGTTATGAGGCGTGACACGCACAGTAAAGTACGTCACGCATTACTAGTAACGAGTTACTTCTACTTAGTTACTTTTAAGGCCAAATCACAAGTAATGGCATTTTGATACTTTTGAGGAGTAACGTGTACAACAGCGTTTAAACAGCCTCGTTTTAATTCTAACCTGATTGTACGTCTATTACGACAAAGGGATGTGGGCAACCAGAAAAACAACTAAACAATGACAGCGTAGCGGCGTTTATCGTTGAACACACCAGTCGAACTTTACAGCTGTGAACGTTCTTCACCCAGAGAACACAATAAGGTTCGCTTGCTATGCCCTCTAGAATCGTGTAAAGACCGAATGTAAGCCCGGAAGCTGCCAACGCGGGAGCACACAGAGCCTAGTGTCAACTTGGAACTTTAGAAGCAGTAAGAACAAAAGAGAGGAGAATCACAGATTCACTATAACTCTTCCTGAAGCACAACACTGCCGTTCCTTCGAGCGCGTCGCGGTAGAATCACTCTTCAGCAACGGCGGAGATGTATTCTCAATGAAGCGGGGAAACATAACTGACGAAAACTTCGAGAGACAGCTACCGCTTAATTGCAACGACTACTGAAAAGAGAACAATAGACCATGAAACAGAAGCCGTTGTGTGTTTGGTCGGCAAAGTAACGAGAAAAGTAACTCGCTACTTGTGGGGTAAAGTAACACGTTCGTTTGGAGAATCGCTAACGAGTTAACGAGCACTCAGTTACTTTTCGAGCGAGTAGCAAGTAACGGCATTTAGTTACTTTTTGGGGGTAACGTGTATATGCTTACGGTTTTATTATGTTGCAAACTACGTACCACGGCACTGCAAAATTAAAGTTTGATAAGGATTTGCAGGCAGGTTTCACTGAGAATATCGGTATATTTTATTGTGATATCCAGAAATATCCATCGAGTGAAGTGTGGCGTTCAGAGAAATGTTGAATGAATGAACTGCATTTCTGGTTGAGATCCAAACAAACTACGAACTATTATACTTCGTTCACTTTCTCCGTTGGTTAATGCATTCCCTTTAGACGAAAATGGCTGGGAGATTACATAACAGAAAGCTTATTACTATACATTAGCCTCGCACGCGCGCTCCAGATTTTTGCCGAATCTCCGTCGTAATCCCGTTCCGAGAAATAAATAATAAGAAAAAACTAATCTAATTTTCCGGATGCCCCAAAACGAAGTGAAACTGACTCAAAAGGCGGCTCTATTTTAAGACGATTAGGCGGCAAGGCGCGCGAAGTGAGCACGCTTTCTAGCATTCCAGGCTGTATAGACATAACGGCATGCGGAAATGGCGCCCCGCACGCCGCTGCACGCATCGGCGAACTCGGCGTGCAAATAGTTAGGCGGAGAAATTGTTTCGTGTTTTCCAGAGCGCGCGCGTGCCGCGGCGCGCCACCCTCAGACTGTTGGACCTTGCGTGCGAGCAAGGCTGAACAATAACTACAGCGTCTATATCTTTTTTTCCCCTTCTTAGTGCGTGTGTGTTTCTTGTTTGAATGATCATTTGTTTTACGAAAGAAAAACTGGGTTGCAATTAGAAGCATTTTGCAATTGGAGCCTGGCCGGCAAGTCTACGTGATCTGTGCGCGAATCTGGAAGGACGTGTTTTTTGTGTGTGTTTTTTTTCTTCTCGTAGTCATTCTCTCCTCGAGAGAACAGCTGGACTTATGCATGGCATGGCAGTTATAAGTATTGGATAATTATTCAAGTTGCTCGAACATGCCGATGCCCAGCGTGTGCAGACAGCGCCACACTGTTAGTCCCAACAAGCGATCGCAAGCTCATTTAGAGCATCGCAGAACAATCTGGTGCCCCTCAACTTATTGTACGAGCAATATGTAAACGGAATCGATTTTGTGTTCGTACTAACTACGTCGCGAAAGCTACAGTATTTGACAATATCTTCTAAGCAACGACGTAAGACATTTGCTGTCAAAGCCTGAAAACATCGAATCCGAGAACCGGTTTGTTTTACTTAAGAGAGGCCGTAATGCATCCCGCTTTTAGCGCACTATTATCGTTGCGTGATGGCAATGGAGCATACAAGTCGCCGCCTAGCGAGATTAACTAACATTGCAGGAACGAATGCATCTACCTAGATAAAAAAAAGGAATATGATGACTGAAGAGATGTTATTGTTGTCTATTCTAATAACATCATTTTATATTTATCATACATTTCTGCGACCGACCTGAACGTATTCTTGTAGGTCACATTGCTCCTTTGGTGTTGGCGTGCCATGCTTCTGATTTCGAGTTAAAACCTCTCATATCGACGATAACCAAGCAAGCACAACAGGAGGTTTGTCTCTTTTCAAGTCACGGGATTTTCCATGATGTTGCTGCGTGTTGTCAACTGTAATGTTCACGTTTGTTCAGCCTGATGCGTGACGGGATGAGCAATCTGAGAATAGTTCGTTAGCTTCACCATCAACATACAGGTTTCCTATCGCATTGTTACTCTTCAATGGACAATAATGTCCCAATAAAATGCCTCCGTAGCTTTTGTTGTTGTTGTTTTACTTTCTCTCATCCTATATTCGGCTTTACATTTAAGACCATGATTACACACAAGAAAATCCCAGAACGCAGCTAGGATTACACGGAAACTTTAAAAGCTTGGGACCTAGAAGCCTTCGTACGCTTTGAAGACTTTCCTTGATCGTAAACGCGTGTATTTGTTGAGCTGACTGATACGGCGAAATGCGAGTTTGGGGCCGTCCTATCTTGTCACTTATCTCCAGTTAGTATGCTTGTGCCAAAAAAATAAAAAGGAAACGGGCTTGTTTTGTAAAAAAAAGCTGGGAATCATCCGATCGTGTCTTGGGATTTAATTTTTTTTTTTTTTTTTTTTTTTTTACGAACGAAAACAAAACAAAAATGCAGGTGCGCCCGCAAACAACCCCTCAAATGCCTCGCTGAATTGGCTTGTCGCGGAATTTCAGACTCGTCTCGTGTCAAGGTGAAAATGTTCAGTTCAATTTGTGGACGCAAACGTGTGCTGGCGAAATGATTTTTGCTATCGCGGCCTTTTTGTAACCACTATACGTGTCAGTTTGGCAGAAGACGCGGTGTTTCAAAACACTTGAGGGGATTCTGGAACCAAAACCGCTAGTATTTCGCAGGGGGTGATAAGTATACCTATGCGTCCTACGAGAGGGCTTTATGCCAAAATATCCGATGCAAATGTTGACACGTGTGTGCTTGCCGATCTAGCAAATTACGAAAACAAAATGGTAAAAACACAACGTTAGAAACGCACTGGTAGAAAAACCGACTATGTGGCGTTATGATTAGTTTCATTTCAACGTCCAGAACCTAGGTGTGTTTGCTATGGTCGCTATTAAGATCACGCACGTCTAACTAAAAAAACTTAGCCCGCACTTATTTACATTTTTTTTTAAATCAAATATAGCCATATTTAATTAAGTTACTTGGAATGTTTTGGAAGTTCTTTTTTAATTAGAAAGTGATGAAAATCTATATTTGCTTCAAAAAATAGTTTTCGAACCGAACGTGGGATTTCTACAATATCAAACAAGAAAAAAAGTTAATTAGAAAAAGAGTTAGCTAATTCAAGAGTTTCAGTATGTGTATCATCCTCAGCTATCTATCGTGGGTATGTGTTAAGGAAAAACTGTCCTATTGCGGATTGCCCGTGAGAAATACCAAAGCGTAATTCAATGCCCTTGATTTCTTTGTCTTTCGCTTTTTGAAAGGATTTTTTTTTTTTTTCTGGGTTTTTTCTTTGCTTGATCAGACGAAGCGTGCGAGGCTTGTGAAGCAAAGGCATAAACTATGCTTCGAGCGCTTCCAAGAGACATGAGATGGTTGGAAAAACCCTAATGTATCTTTCAAAATATACCTGGGCAGTTTTAAGACATACCAAGTTAAGAACTCCAATCAGCGTAGAGAAGCCGTTTTATCGAGGTTACACGCAGCGGGCGGGCGTACACAGTACAAACGCGAACCGGTCCGATCTATGATTGGGTCAGTGACCCCAATTTCAACTTCTATCCGACATAAAGGGTTAGGATTACCCGACACACGCGTGTTTTCTTACCCGACCCAATCACTGCGTCGAAGCTGCCACACGCTTAACATCGCAACGGCCAACCAGCAGAAACAACTTACGTTCGGCGTTCCGAAAGATCGGTGAACTCGGGCGGTTGCCACAGCGAACTGCATCGGCGGTGACTCATCCTTCGAAGAACTTACTACCGTGCAGAACGTCGTAATGTTCTTTTTTTTTCCTTTTTTTTTTTTTTTAAGGCTCCGTAGAAAAAAAGTTTTACGGTTCATAAAACGCTCGTTAAGGGACAGCTTTAACCCGCGGACGCGAGGCCCGTAAAGTCGCTTTATGCCTTCGAGCTATTCCGCCGCTCGTCCCAAATGTGCTGTAACGCTCGTAATTGTGACCTATACTCGGAGTGAAACCTAGTCCTCCGCGAAACAGCTTAAGCGTTTCGTGATCGCAAAGTTGAAGGTGTCTTGAAGATTTAAATGTGTTCTTTCGGTCTTAACGTAAGACGAAATCATGAGTTTAAAGGAGCTGTGCAACGATATTCAATCGGAATGTTTTTCACTTTACACGAGCTTACTGGCACTAGTGGGACTCAAGGATACTCGCATGCAATGCCACTGGCCAAGAAACTCCTTTGTTGCGGTGTAATTTTTAGGACAAAAGCGATCATTTTCATTCAATCTCTCCTTTGCAAAATTCGATGACGTAACGTGGGGATGGCAGTACACCCATATGACGATATTTGAATGCGGTTCATAGATTGGACCCGAGCATTGTGTGGGCACTCGATTTGGGCTCGTGATAATTGATAGCTCGAGAAGCATTCGGGTAGTGGCCCATGTCCAATCGCTGCAACGACGACAATAGCCGAGCCATAACAATGTCTGGAACTCAGCGCGTGTCCTGTGCTTTTCCAACCCCAGCGCGTGGCTATGATCAACATTGGCGGCATATAATCGGCTGCAGATCACGTGGCCGCTTGTTCTGGCTGCGAGTTGAGGGCGTGAACGCTGCTCGTTTTTCTTTAATTTTTTTCTGGGACTTCTATTGCGTGGGGTAAAAAACAAAGGCGTGTTTCATAGGTCACTAACGTCAGGGATCCGTTCTAAGCGGTATTTGCGCAAAGTAAAAAAATTGTTGCATAGCCCCTTTAAACTGAACATGCTCTCTAAAACCTTAATTCAGACGCCTTCAAACAAAAGAAAACAACAAGTTCCTAGAGCTTCATGGGACATAGTGACCATCGCTCGTTTCCACTCTGACTTGTTTTTAATTGGTAGCGCCTTTCTTTTTTCTTTTTTTTGAAGATTACAAAGTGGTCAACAGTAAATAGTCCACCGATCCTGTTCGTAGTTTCGCTTGCCGCCGACTGTAATAAAGTCGTGAGGCCATGCGCATAAAATAAGACACGTTCAAGCATGTTATGCAGATAACTGGTGTGGTCAGGTCCGGATCTGGTGAACTCGAAAAGCAAGAAATTGTCCTAGAAGAACCAATAAAACGTTAGGGAAGGAGTTGTTGCCATAGAGGGCAAGAATGATCAGCAGACGAAAGTTCTCCGACCTGGAAGTTCGTAGCATTCTGACCTGTCACCCGCTCAGACCAGCCGGCGTCAGAGAACTTCGTAAATACGGGGAAAAACAAAACCACACATGCCAGCGTCCCCTTCTCATCCTGATAACCGCCAGTCCAGCATCGAGTCTAAACAAGAATTCTGCTATCTTAGACCGCCGGAGCGCTCTTTTTCTTTTATATTACGTATACTTGCTCTTTCAGACGCCGAATGAAACTCCGAAAAAACGACGCCAACCGTCGTCGAACCTTAGTATACCCTATACAACCCGTTCTCCCGCGGGGTTGTTGTCCAGAAGGGGGGCGAGATTCCACCGGACAAAATGGCGGGAGTGATATGACCACACGGTTTAAAGAGAAACAACAAGTCCGATGTGCATTCGTGGCTATCGAGACACCGGCCGAATGTTCGATCGCTCCACTCAAGTATTGCACCTTCGCGAACGTGCCGGGTAAACTTATGTTTCGCGGAGAAGACGTCGAAAAAAAAAAAAAAAGAGCGACACAGTTTGTACCGCAGGAGCCAAGGCAGCAACCATTCGCATACACGTGTCGATGGCCACCTTAGCGCGGCAGCTCTTTGCAAAAACGTGCAAGGTGCACGCTCAATCCACTCCACTTTCGCTCTCGGGTTTCGCGATGGGGGGGCCAGCGCTGTTTGTTTTTCGCTTCGATCCAGTCTACGCGCCATTCATTTTATCAGTCGGTATAGAAACAAGAAAGGAAAAAAAAAAAAGAGGTCGTTTACGGGTGGAAGGAGGTTTGCTGATAGGCGTGGTCCGATTCCAAGGACCTCGATCACACGCCTGCGTTGTTTTTGTTTGGTTATTTTTAATTTGCACGAGACTAGATTGAATTGCGAGGTAACGAGAGTTGTTTTTAAGATGAATGTGCCTCCTCGGGAAGGGCGCCTTGCTTTCTTTGAGGTGGCCGGCTTCGGAGTGTCGAGACCCGCTTCTCACTGGTGGCGGCCCAGTGACGAATAGCTGCAAGACCACCTAAAAGAGAAGGCCTGCTCCTTGCCCCCTTAATACGTCATCACTAGTGAACCCGTACAGCGCAGTTTACCTCGCGTCAGTAGCGTCGCCAGCGCTTGTGGCAGCGTCCCAGAACGAGCTCGATCCGCTAGTCCGCGGCGACATCGAGACGAACGCGTCTGCCACCTTGCGGCGACTCCCGTCGATCGTCATCGTGTTTGCCGCTTGGTGCGGGTCGGGGGTCCGCTAACGAGGACGTCATATGCACAGGCCTTGACTTCTAGGTGGAATTGCGAATAGTAGCAGGATCGGAGGCTTTCACACTGTGTGAACGAGGTTCGAAGTTGTACGAAGAGGCGCGAGCGGGCGTTCTAATTAGCACCCTCCGAATGGGCGACTTGTTGGGTCTTTATTACCGCTGGAAATGGAGGCGGGGCCCACTTCCCGGTGCTTAATGGATTAGGCGAGAATGTATCGGGGGGCTACTTACGTGTCCGACTTGCTTCTTGATTTCGTCCGTCCGCGGGTCCCGCATGGGGTTGTCGAATCCACAGAGGCCGATCCTGCAATGTAAAAATGAAAGAGTGGTGAGCGGAATGATGGTTTTGTAAAAGCCCGCTGGGTGCTAGCAAAGCCTGCGTTGCTGCACTAAAAATGGCACCCGAGAAGGCGGAATTTGGTTTTGCACGTAGAGATATCTAAAATGTACGCTTGAGCGATTAGAGGGAGCAACATATAATATATTCACTACAAAAATAGAACGGCGACATGTTAAAAAAAAAAAAAAATCAACACCGAAGGGATACGGACATGGTCGAAAAGAGAACATACTAAGAAATTATATAAATACTATGGTGCGTTATATGCACATCCCCAAAAGGTCACGGAGGATGGGTCAGCGTACGGCTCCGTAGAATATGAAGACGAAATACGGTGAACCCAGCCAGACGAGTCACGTGATCAGGACAGCCAGAAAGGGCTGTGTGTATGCGATGTGAAGACATCTGTAAGGCGCCTGCACGAGCCACTCCAAATAATCTTTTGTGGGGCTGCCCAGCGCTCAAAGCGTACTGCGGTAATCTAAAACTAGTTTCTGTGCGAGAATGAGGTTCCCACGAGGTTTCACAGAACACCGAAAAGTTGTCCTTCACTCTCTGTTATATGCTTTATGAAGTAGGCGGATATTCAGAATTTTGCTGAAGAAATAAGTCGGTGCAATTATTTGACACGCTCTATTGCTTTTATAACCTACGCTGTAGATGATAAATTTGGCCAGTTTAGTACGACTGCTATACATAGGTTGCACTGACGTAATTTGGTCCTCCTTTCTGGTGGCCGAACTTCCTCGAGCGTAGCCTTTACTGTGCATATTCTACGAGCAGTACACGAGCGTCGCGAGCGAGCGGAAACGAGTGAGCACAGCTTCATTATACATCGTTTCACTTTATCTGCGAGCGAAGCCAAAGCTAGAAGGGCGAGACCAGCACTTTTTTCGTTTCTACCCAGCTCGCGAGCTCGAGCAAAGCCTGAAGGCACGGAGCTTTCGTGCTCGCGCTTCCAGCTTTGCCTTCGCTCGCACATAAGGTGAAACGAAGTATAACAGCAGGTTTTGGCCACCAGAAAGGAGGAAGGATATGACGTCACGTGCAAACCATGTATAGCTCGGGATTTGCAACGTGCATCACGCGGTAGTGATACACTACCCGACGCTGGTACGATGCCGGAAGAGTGGGGATTCGGCCCAAAGATTCATGGGCTCTGCAGCGTGATCTTTCTTAGTGAGTGCTCCGAGCAGCCACCGCGATATCCGTGGTTTGAATGCCGCGTGCCAAGGTTCTCCTTGTACTCGTTGCCATGCCGAATTCGAAGCACTGATCTCGTGGTGAGTTGAGTTCAAATCTGCTTTCATACTGTCTTCTGTAGGGTGCCTCAATGTCCTTCTGTTTAGGGTGATGCCACCTTTTGCAGTACCCAATGCCGATAGCACGCGCTCACGGGGAAAATACAAAAAAAAAATCGACGAAAACAAAATGTCGCCATAGCACAGTCAGCGCCACAAACGCGTGCAGGGACACGCTCTTTCACGCGCTTCTGAACAAAAAAGAAAAATAAACGTGTGGTACAAAATGGCGACATGCCACCACCCTAAGCAAAGCGCACATGAAGGCACCCTAGTCTTCTGTATGATATATAAGCAGTGTGACCCAGGCTTAAAGAAATGGCATCGTAACGCCCACCAATCGCGTAAACGATGCATTAGTAAAAAATAAAAAAAATAATGTGCCTATCTCTCTCGTCATATTATCCATTGCACATTGTCTTCACCAGCATCACCATTCCCCCCTAGTCCCCTATCTCATATCTGCGTATTACTTCGCGTTTGCGTTCCCATATGTATTGCCGTCAGTGTCACGTGTCGTATCTGTCGCGTATTATCAGCATCAGTTTTATTACACTTATTCATTAGTCTTCCGCCCTGTGTGAACACAACAAAGTTCCTCCTATGCGCTTTGATTTATGCCTCGTGAATTTTCTGAGTCCTAAATATTGTGTAATATCATAATGAGCTACATATTGAATTTTAAAATGAAGTATATGACTTAATCAACGTTGGATACTTTTTTTACACTAACTTTTACTTTGTCTGTTTAAATGTTTATCTAGGATTATCACTTTAGTTTTTTTCTCAGTTATAATCACTTAACAGATCCCCGATCCGGCCCCTTAGCCAAAACGTTTGGAGACCCCAGCTCTAAACAAAGGGGGAAATCAGTAATGCCTCGCGAAAATCCGGACCTTTTTTATTACGGTTCTTGAGGTTTTTACCAGGGTTCTTGCCCCGTCCGCAAAGAACCTCGTGCGGACGGAGCAAGAAAGGTAGCGCCACTCCCCCCAAAGCTCCAACTGAGGTTACAGCTTCAGCCGCTGCGTAAAAAGGGCCTACGCATGCGCAGAAGCATTTCCTCAAAAAGCTTCATTCGGCCAAGGGTCTGTTGGCCGTCGCCCTTTCAATCATTTTCGCTCCGACTTCCTCCGAAGGCGTCGCCTGGGCAGCAGAGGTCCTTCGAGAGGCATTCCAGAGCCGGCAAAGGGAAGCCGTGCCTCGCGCGATAACTTGCGCAAGGACTTTGTCCTGGCCGAGGGGCCTTGGCCTCCCCGGCAGAAAGTTCCGCAACGTAGTCCGCACGCCAATCAATGTCCAGTCCCGGTGTGGGCAAGAAAGATAGGAGCGCTGCGGACGCGGATTGTGTGCGCTAGAGGATTTGTCTTGGTTCTACTTCAGATGCCACTCGGCGCGCTGTTGTCCGTTCTTAATTGCCATCTTTGTGCAGCGCTGTTTCAGTCAGGAGTGGATAAAAGAAGGGTGGGGGATTACGGCACGCCAGTCATTGGGTATGTCTCGAAAGAAAAGGGCGAACGGTTTTTTTCGAGTTGCGTAGAGTGCCGCACACGACATGTCGTGATAACGGTACGGATTATCTTTGGTTTTATTGTTCGGTATAAAAATAAGCGGACACGGTTTGCACATTGTTCGATAGCATTGCCTTGCTTTGTGCGCCAAGGACCGTCGTGCAGCAGTTATCCCACCAGTGCGAGCCCTATTTTAATTCAGCGACGTATAAGCTCTAATGTTGCACGCTCGGAGGAATGAGCTAAATTGAGTCGTAAATTGGATGTCGAAGAGGGGCACGCTAAAGTCGCAGGATCCTGGAATAGTAGCGCCATTACCTTTTCTGCCTGCTAGCCGGACACAAACAAATACCAACACACGGACGCCAAAATCTCTCAAGGTGATTGGCTGATCGGTCTCGGTTACCGTGGCGATCGCCATTTTGGGCCTTTCGAATCTTGGAAACTTCGAAAGGGTCATTCCAACCAGTCGCACCAAGGTCACTATGAAGCATCATCGAACTACAAACGTTCTTCGGCCAATATAGGCGTCTTTGGTACTGTGCATGCAATAAACGTATCGCTTATGGTTGTCTCCCCAGATCCCTTACAATGATGTTGCTTTTCTTGCGTATTTCAAGAGAGGAAAATTATTCTTCAATGCCTCCAAGCACTGACGCCGTAGGTGATGGCGTACATCTTCGTACCGCCATCACATGCAACGTCAATGCTTGGAGCCATTGAAAAAAAAAAAATCCCGACTTGAATACGGAAGAAGAACAACATAATTGTAAGAGATCTGGGGAGATAAGCATGAGTGATAAGTTTACTGCCTGCACAGTGCCAAAGACGCTTATATTGGCCGAGGAACGCTTTCAGTACGATGATGCGCAATAGCGATGTTGCTGCGACTGGTTGGAACGACCCTTTCGAACCTTCGAACATTTGAAAGGCCCAAAATGGCGATCGCCATGGCAACCGAGACCGATCAGCCAATCACCTTGAGAGGTTTTGTCGTCTGCATGTTGGTGTTCGTATGTGTCCGGCTAGCAGGCCGGGAAGGCAATGTCGCAACTTTCCCAGGATCCAGTGACTTTAGGACACGCTAGATAAGACGTCGAAAAAAGTCACGCAATGTCTGCTAATGGCTCAGTGACAGCTAAAAAGTGTTGTACCCTATTTGTTTCTATGGTTGGGTCGGCGATTTTCTTCTCTGCGAGTACCTCAAGCCCTTCCTTGTTATTGTTTTATCGTACGGAAAGGTGATGTGTAAACTTTCAAGGATAAATTTATCTAAATAGAGACACTATATTTATTGATTTTCTAGGGGCTGTGCCATGATTCTCTAGTGCATGATAATCACGGATCCATACCAGCTATATAAAACACAAGGAATGCTATTCGCCTCGAGATCCGATCGACACGGCTCATGTTGTGAAAAGGAGAACTACGCTTTGTTTTACACTTACTTGGAGCAAAACGAATGCTACGCACGGTAGGCCGCGAAGCTACATGGGAGGCGCCAATGCAGCGCTCGCGCGCTGGAATCAACTGCTAAGAGCTTGTGCTCTGTACTCTTGCCCGTGCTCTGAGCCGTTAGTGTGGATGCTTTGTCTCCCGGACCGCATTGTCTCCCGGACCGCAGAGGGGCGCTGGTGGAAGAGGAGAGTGCATACATCTGGCGGTCCGTAGCTTTTGCCTATAGTCCATCGTAGGGTGAGACGAAGTATAGTTTCCAACTTTTCAAACATGGACATCACACACTGGCGACAAAAGAATATGTTCTTGAACAAGTGACATAGTTAAACATTTCTCGAATAGCGAAAAGTCTGTTTTTTTCTTTATTAAGTTCGTGCGCAAAATAGTGCGTGTTTGATCACTTAAGCTGATTAGGCCACATGCACAAAGGAAAAACCACCGTCAGGTTAAAAGGAAACGCGGCTTAGCATAACCAAATCACCCCCTTTGCGACGCATCTAAAGCCTGTAACAAATGCATTTATACCTTGCTGGCTGTATTATGTTTTTTTCACTTCGTACGAGTTTGCACAAAATAATATGATTGCTTTCATCTAAGCACCTTTCTTGTTTGTACAAGTATAAAACTATATATTTTAAACTTCTTATCTCGTATCACTTAGACTCCTGCAGCATAAAAAAAAAAGTTTAATCGTCAAATATTTGAAGTGAAATGTAGTACTACAAACGCGTCATTTTCATGAAGCCAAGAAAAAGGAGCAAGCAGCATTCTTCACCCCATTCACATAGGCACACTGAGCACAAGGAGGAGATTTTTTTTTTTTTTATGATTGGAGCGTGTCTTAAGTTTATTGTGTTGCGAAAAACTATTCTTTTTTTACCAATAAGAGGGTAAAAGAATTGTACAAAAAACTTTCAGTAATTTATTTGTTTTACAGTTGGTATGGAGTAGCCGGCACTGTGAAGAGAGCGCCAACATCACAATCGTTTTCCACATAACATTAAAAAAAAGCCACTGGTGAAAATTTTTTTCCTGCTATGGCGTTGATTTGAAAGTAATTTTCCTGTCTAGAAAGGCTGCTTGTGAGCACCGATACATAAGACCTACTTTTTACCTTTTTCCTCGAGGACATCATTGATCCGTGATCATTGTACCTCCGACTACAGTGTCAGTCGTGTTGCCATCTGATAATGCAGTGCCTTAGTTAATGGCGGTCCGGGGTGTAACGCAACCTAAGGTAGTTGGGTCGCGATAGCGTCCGTCCGATTGATGTATAGTGATTATTTTCAGACGACATTAAACGCTAGAGCGGTTTCAAATTGCTTCGCAGATACGAATGATAATGCAGTCGAGCGATTATTAGCGTGTGAGGTACAGCAACCCACGGGCACCGATTCCTGCCGCTGGCAATCAGAAAACTAATTGCAACAACCACAGGATTTCCTTTTGCTACTTTTCTTGTCCTTCTTTTTTTTTTTTTGTATTGAGGTGGATGTGTAAGAAATCAAAGGATCAATGCATGGGTACCTGAAAAAGATTAAAAAAAAAAAAACCTAAAGAGCTTTTTTTTTTTACTTTAAGTGGTTGTACATTACAAACCTTGCTGGCTGTATTACAAGTTTTTGCTTCGTGCGAGTTTGCACAAAATAATATGAATGCTTTCACCTAAGCCCCTTTCTTGTTTGTACAAGTATAAAACTATACATTTTAAACTTCTTACCTTATCTTTTCAATTATAATTAATTTCCAGAGGTAGTGCCAGTATTCCTATTTTTAATAATCAGTGGAACAACTGGAAGAGACGTAAGTTTTGATACAATCTTCCAGATCCTTTACGGGCTACAAATATTCACACGATCAAAAAAAAAAAAAAAAAACCCGAGACTGTAGGTAACGACACACAGACTCAAACGTTGAGTGTGTGTGTCGTTACCTGCAGTCTCGGGGCTTTTGAATCATGTTTAATGTACACCAGCTCGTTTGCGCCCTTACATTTATTTCCAATATTCGCAGTCACTAAATACAGGGCAGTTTTGTTTCGAGACCGTGGGAAAAGTATCGCTCAAATTTGTCTGTATATCGTTCTTTCTTTTGTTTGCTTTTTGCTCAAGTATATTACATTTTTGCGGGAAAAAAGGGGGGGGGGATTTAACGATAAACGTAATGAAGAGGTCTTTAAATAGTTTGATCATAATATCAACAACAGAGTGATCACTCTCAGTGTTGTAGGCGTTACGGCAGAAAAAAACGAAAATTGCGAAATACGTCTCTCCTTACTTACAAATAAACGAAACACGTTACCTTTACCGATACAAAGTAAGGCACGTTACTTTTGCGTTTCTTTCTTTATTTATAAATCAGAACGCTTTACTGTTTTGACTTTACAGGTAGGCATAAGCGCCATATTTACAAAACAAAAGTTTATACCCGCGCAAACGTTTTACATAATTACCTTATCTTTTTCACGGTTCCACCTGAATGCTCGCGAGAAAAAACGCGAACGTATATGAAAAGTTGATTTACTACATATTCGCTTTTTGAGGTCATTTGGGAGTATAGTGTACGAATTCATATGACATGGCGTCTAAACCCCCCCCCCCCCCCCCACACACACACACACACAAATTAAGTAGTTCTTTTAAGATTTGGGAAGAAGTTGTCACGAGTAGAGTACTAACGTCACCCGTAACTCGAAATAAGTGACGTAGGTATGTTATACTTCAATGTTTCAACGGGTATTACTTTACTGAAAAAAGTATCGCGTACTAGGAAAACCGTTAATGGCAACGCGTTGCATTGAATCTACAGTAATCGAGAGGTTTTAATATTATCGGAAAAAGCATTTTTACCGTGTGGTCTTAGTAAATCGACTTTCACCACTCTAGAAGGAGCGGACATTGTCATTGCAATCGTTATTGGAAATCATTGCCCAAAGGACGTCTTCGAGTAAACTTTTTGAAAGTGGAGACTGCGCAATCGCTGGGATGATGTCTGTTAACGCTCCAGCCTTCCAGGGCGGTTGCCAAGACGTAATTAACCGAGATTTTGGAACTCGCCCAAGGAGAGATATCAGGATAATAACCACGGTTTGAATAACAACATTAGGGACCACGAGGTTGGAACTCTAATCGCCTCGGTCACGCCGAAACTTATCGCAGACCTTGAGGATAGCCAGTTTATGAGGGACCCACGCGACTATAAGCTAACGGGAAATGTTTGTTGTTGCATTCCAGCGCACTTTACTTGGGAAACCACATCACCTGAGGAAGCTGCCTCTGGAGTTTCGCGAATTGTCTAAAATTGTCTCAGGGTGCACATAATTAGTTTCCCGTTTCAAGTGTATATGTCTGGACAAAATAGAATCCCCAGCTTCATAAACGGGGTTTCTATGTAGATAATTTTTATCACTAACAATAAAAGGACAACAAGAAACGCAACTTAGATGCTTAAGAAATAGTTGACAAGCAGAAACCGTTTTATTTCGAGCACCGGTTTTTAAGGGAGATCGGTACGTGCAATGAAAGATAAATGTGGCAATTGAACCTTGGATGCACTTCGACGATGTCAATACATACTACCCTCTTCCATCTTCCACACAACAACTATCTTATTTGGAAATGTCGCATCAAAAGCTTTGATAACCCCTTGGTCACTGTGGATATTTATTTGGTCACCCTTTCCCGATGGCCGTCATAAAGGCCGTGGGTCGGAACGTTCGGCACCATCGCCGTGAGCTCCGACCTGTTTCGTGAGGAGTAGGAGGGCCCTGCCTTGGGGCTCATCCTCTAGTTTCCGCTCGAACGTGGTAACGACCGGCAGGCGAGGAGGTTTCGCCTCTTCGTTTCCCGCTTTGGGGAGGGAGACTTTTCCCGCGTCCGGGACAGGGTTCGGATATGTTATCGGCGACTTCTTGGATGCTTTTCCAATCTCGGCTCTCCGGAACCCCGCGCCTGGCAGGTGAGAACAGTTTTTATCCTTGCCTGCGCGGGGGGCATTTTGAATGGGAACGTAGAGTGCCTTTTTAAAGGGTGTTTAATAAATGCTCTTCCACCCTGTCCCTGGTAAGTGTGTCTCCTTTGCTGTACTCTACAGAGAGGTTCCAATCATGGGCACCACAGAGGTATTTATCGAACCGACCCGTAGTAATATATCCACATTTTCGTCTACATCGGCGTGGAGATCGCCGCCGCTGTTGCAATAACCCATTCTTTGGTGATAACTTTCGCGTGTACAATATTTTTAAATGAAAGTGGTTCATTCATATTATAAGTCCGGCTTATAAATCGTGATTTTTACCGCATTTCATTACCAAAATTGGTAAGTAGTGAACGCTTTGAAAAAAGAAAGGAATAGATGAACATTTTAAAGATTCACAGCGAGACATCTTGTCAAACATTACTTTAAAACTGAAGACAACGTTATTAGGCAGGTGAGATAGACATCAGAACTGTACCACATCATCAAATATGTTGATCCTACGCAATGCCTTTCGATCATTCTTTTCCTTAGACCATGTTGAGTTCGTATGATCTCTCCTACCCCTGCCGCCACACGGACACTTCGAGTATCGTTTAGGCCAAATGCCATTCGGGTGAGCGGTAAATCAACCCGTGATCCCGATGCTTGTGCGAAGGCAATTGAAACGGCCATGTGACAAAAGTGCGACTGGCTTAACTTTTTTTTTTTCTTTCAAAAGAAGTTTGTACGAAACGGATATTTTGACGTACCTGAACCCGTCGAAACCCTCATTGGAGCCGTTGATGGTGAGGACGGGGGCCCGGGCGTAGGCCTTGGCAACTCTCCGGTTCCGTTCCATACAGATGATCTTGGCCCAGATCTCGTCGTCAATTTGGTCCCACTTGTTGAGAACTTCCTGTATGTGGTCCTGCGGAAAGACACAAAGGAAATACGGTCAGGAAAAAGACTCAGGAGCAAAACATAATGTATACGTGAAACCCAGCTTTCAACTTTGGTTCAGGAGCAACGCCGTTATGTTACCCGCTTGACTAAACAAATAAAATTTCGCATACGTGTAGGAAAGCGAAAGCATTCCTATACGCAGCGCATTCCTACCAGCAGCGCACCACGCGTGTCTTCTTATTTCACACGGCGCTCCGGCGATCACGCACCTCCACTGCGCAGGCGAGGCGAACCTCGCCGGCTTCACGATGGCTTCCGTGACGAAGCATCAGCGTTCTTGTGCTTTTCTTTGTCTTTTATTTCTGAGGAGCGTCCGCTGTGACCTTAGGGCACCACGCCGGCTTCCGTGACGAGGCATCTGCGTCGCTGTGCTTTTCTTTATGTTTTATTTGTGAGGTGCGTCCGCTTTGCAGCCAATGGGAATTTATGTGCCGTTTCGCTAAGCCAATGAGTATTTAGGCGGCGTTTTTCGTTGCTACAGACACCAGATAACGCCGGCTTCGCTCCATGGGACAGTTACTCTTTTCGCATTAATAAATTTTACAACAAAGGCGTTTTTTTTTCCTTTTTATGTTTTATTCTTTATTTATCGTTCTCGCAGTTTCGTACTCCAATACGAAGCTTGTGAGGGCGGTTCTGTTTACTAAAGTTGCGTAATTTCTGTCCTGCTTCTGCGTCGAAGCGGTGACGAAATTGCGCGTGGTCGGGCAGGCCCAGCTGCCGCGCTTGCTATTCGATTCGGCGTGCCAGAAAAAAATAAAACAACGTAATTTTTTGTCTATTTTGCGGAGGTCGGAACGAGAAATACGAGAACCATGACAAATATCTGTTGCAAAAGAGTCACTTTGCAATTATGACTATTCATTTTAATGGACAACTTTCAAGGAAACGGGAACTAGCTCATTTGTACGCAACCAGCACGCGCAATTAGTGATAGTGCAAGACAACCCGTGGGTAAAATTGAACCAAAGACTGCAACCGAAACTGACAGATCTCTTCAACTTCGTAATGTTTTTCATTGTTTTACCTGTTTAACATCAGCTCAAAGAACACAATGAGATATGACCCGTTATGTGAAAACATGTCAATAGTCATTCATTAGTCAGATTCCTCTCCAAGGTTTTTCATGTCCAAGAAAATTCTTGTTCTTCTTCTTATCGTCATCAACATCATTATTATTATTATTATTATTATTATTATTATTATTATTATTATTATTATTATTATTATTTCTTTTTTAAGTCTTGTGTCTCTTTAATTATAGTCTCATTTGCATTCATGTGTCAGACGTTGTTGGGCAAAGTCCCACAAGCCTCTCGACGGGCCCGTCTCTTCAATGTACAAACTTCGAAGTTGCAATAAACGATAATCATTTTAATTAATATTATTAGTATTATTTAACGAGGATTCGCTCTCCGGTAAACAAAGAGTGTGTTGGAACTCATTCCGACCCCCCAGCATATGCTGGACTGCCCCGCTATAGTCCGTTGCAACTCAAGAAGGTAGGGCGAGGGAAAGGAAGGCCGGGGAGGAGGAAGCAGACGGAACGATGGAGAAGAGAGGGGAAACCTTTTTTTCTCTTTAGCTTTCCGTCTGCTTCCTCCTCCCCGGCCTTCCTTTCCCTCGCCCTACCTTCTTGAGTTCGCCCTAGCGCGCTCTTAGCACTTTCGCTATATAAACGGTACAAACAAAACAACAACAAACGAAAAATGGGGGGGGGGGGGGGGGGGAAGGAAATGGAGAAATTTTTCGATCAGAGCCCTGTTTTTAGCAGCAGCCGACAGGAGCGGGAGCCAGATACATCAGACAGTCGGCGAACGATTCGCCCATCCAAATGGAATGTCGTCGCTTTCCCCCGTTACGGAAAGCACGCGCCGTGCGCGAAACGGCATGAAATTGATTTAAGCGTCGACACGCTCTCGTTCCTGCAGCTGGCAGTCCCGTTTTAGGTTTGCGTTGAACTACCACGCATTTCTTACGCATAAATTTTGTACCCGACCGCAAAATCGGTTGGTTGCCCCCTCTCCCCTCGCGTTTGTTCTGGCCGCGCCTGTCAGGCTGGCTGGCATTGCCCTAGTGCTTTAGACCGCGCGCTAAATGTTGCACGAGGTTGTTTTTTTTTTTTTTTTGTTTTCTTTGTGTGCGTGTGTTTGTCGAAGCTGTGAGGAAATGACGCGTGGTCGGGTAGGACCTGCTGCCGCGTTTGCTTTCCGATTCAGTGCGCCCGAAAAGAATAAAACGACGTAATTTTTTGGCTATTTCGGGGAGGAGGTCGGAGCGAGAAATATTAGAAACACGACAAGACGGGCCCCGCCGTTCTGTTCGTTCGGTTGTTCCGCCCTATAGAGTGTGCGCCGGTAACCTTTTGTTGTTCGATCGGAACGCAGTGTTGTGGGTGACGGAAGTACAAGACGGCGGCTTTGGTTGCGCGAGACGCGCTTGCATTCGGGACTTATTTTCCTGGAGTGAAAAGATGCTTTTGTAGCTCCGCGTCTATACAAATGTTCGAGATGTCCCCTTTCGTAATAGAAAGGCAGGCAGTGAATTAGGTGACTGGTTGTAACGGTACTCGACTTGAGGTACTGCGTGGGCTGCTTTTTCGGGGTTTCGACGGTCCTCAACCACGAGGGAGGCAGTTGCAGGAATAAAGGCAGCCAACAAAAACGCGAACATGTTCGTAGCTTCGACATCGTTTTACGTAGTCGCACTAAATGTCTGGTCGTAATTTTCATTTACCCTAAAGTTTTCATCTTAAAAGCCCTCATCCCCTTTTCGGCAAGTAAAACTTGCTATGGAAAAGGAGGATATAGCAACTATTTCTACAGAAGCGTGAACCACTTTTGTCGACATTTCTTTGAAGTCTCGGTGAATTTGTGACTTATTTATACGCAACGAAATCTGGCACAAAAAGGCTTAACCTTAACACGCTAATTAGAGCGACACTCGGTATGAAATTATACCTTACTGGAGAGTTTTAGTATTGCGTATAGAAGCAAACAGAAGTGGTGTGCGTTTGCGTTAGAGTTGCGTGCCCCACGTTGTGCGTGCGCCTCATTGCCATGCGTCATCCAAGACCGCAATTTTGGGCTCCGCGCACGCGCAGTGTGGAACACGCAAAGCTAACGCAAACACACAGCGCTTGCGTTCGCTCGTATATGCAATACTAAAACTCACTATTGTTTCACCGAAACGTGCTGCAGTGAGCAGACGTGCAAGCAGGTAGGCGTCCCTTCGAACTCGAAAGGCTGAGATTGGCAAAACAACGGAGCGTAAAAAGAAAAGTAACTGAATGTTACGAAAAAACTGATATTTAAAAAAAAAAAAGTTTTTTTCAATTTTTGTTTTTATTTTTGGGTATTTGGTTTGGAAGGATATTGGCGGTGATTTTGGACGTTTTGCCGATTGTCCAAAGTCGCGACTCTGACAGCAAAATATACTTTACCCCCAATTAATGCAATTTTACATAAATTTCTCACATTAGCTAATTGTTTTCTTTGATTTTAGACTTATTTATTTTATTACTTGGTAAATAAAAATGCTGCAATTGATGATAATTAGCACACTTTTGATTGTCATATTTGTTCGCGCCTTTGAAATTAAATAATAAGCAACAAATTATATTAGAGCTTGAAAAATTAGTATTAAAATGTATGAATTTTAATATTATTATTATTAATACAAATCGCGGCAATGTATGCCCCCAATTAACGCCAAGATCATGAAAATACGCCATTTAACCATAACAGTCTTTCAAGAAAGGTATAATGTGGTTTTCTCTTTAACATATGAAAAAACTCTGGCATCGTTATCAAGACTGACAAAGAGTGAAACACTGGGTGTAATATAAAGTCCTATGCGTCATGCGTTGCTATAAAACACACACACAGACACACTTCAGTTGTCTGACTCGGATTCCGTCTTTGGGTTGGTGCAGTGAGAACAGCGTTTATTAATTTATACGTTTAGTGGACATATTGTAAAAATTGGAATTATTCTCTTATTCTTGTGCTGGGAATAATGTCAAACCAATTAATCATCTAAATACCCAAAAACCCATTAAAAGGCCTGCAGTTCATTATTTCCCATGACAATTATCTGAGCGAGAAAAGCCATCGACAAGGAACAAATATCAGCACTGATTGTGTCAATAACTACAACAACTACAAATATTAGCCTGGATATTGAGTTATTAAAGAATCCGAAATTAAGACCTATATTGAGAATTTAAATCCAAAATAGTGGTTAGTTTCGGTTTCGCTCCAAAATAAAAACCCGCATCCTAGCGTAAATATTACGCTAAACACCGTTCTTGTTTTCAAGGTAAAGAGGTACCGTGCGCTCATAACACCCTACCTTCCTCGTATTACCTGGAATAATTTGTGCCGCTCAGTGAAGCCAGCACACTAGACAGGCTCAACAGCGGCACGCATCTCCGACCCTCACTATAACCGCCATTTTGGAAAATGAGTGGCGCCACCTATAGTTAGTTGGAGTCGCCCGCCATAGCCGCCCTTCTCTTGTCTTACCGAGATGCCGAGCCCCTGAAGCGGGCGTTGACGAGTCTCCACAACGGCCTATGCTGGGGGGAAGGACACAGTAACACTTAAAATGGCAATAACCTGGGGTGCTATGTTGCGCTTTTTGGACTCCCAGGAGACTTGGAATAGGGAAGTGACGTCAACGACTAGAGAAACGCAGATTGGATGTTGACAGAAGAAAACAAAATCAACATCCAATCTGCATTTGCTGCGTTGTTGACGTCACTTCCCTCTCCCTAGTCTCCTGGGAGTCCAAAAAGCGCAACATAGCCCCCCTGTCCTGTTGTGGAAATGATGAAGTCAAGCGAACGGAATAAGAGGGAACAAAAACTGAAGGTCAGTTATGGCGGCGCCCATGCACAGCTGCTGTAAAGCGTCTTATCCCGTGACGTCATGAGGACACGTAACTGTGACGTAACATTATGTCACTGTGTCGCTTTATGTCGAATATCATAACAGCACGCGACGGCATGAAGTCACGTGGCCCGATGACGTCATGTGGCGTCACGGTGTCCCGTGGTGTCGTGGTGTCCCGTGATGTCGCGGCCCGGGTTTCGTGACGGCCCTACGAGACGGTTCTTCCTGACGGTGTTCTCGAAAAATTGGGCTGATAAAACACGTTCTACGCTAGAACTCGATATAATTAGAGAGGGGTCCCCCAAACCAAAATTCCTACCGGGACCAGCCATGCCCGCAGAGACACTCGTAAGCCTACACTACCGTCGTCCAAGACTCCCGTCCTAATGGAGCGGCTCCGGCGTAGGGGCGTTTATGACGCCGCCGCCGCCACCATTAGCCCTGCAGCGCAAATGAGCCTGCGTCGCCGGAACGGGACAGCAAACGTAGCGATCCTATCGAATCGCGTCTGGGACCTTGGCACACGCTTTAACCGACGCCGCGTCGCCGTAACCCGTGCAGAGTGTCGCCACAACCGAGACTCGAGTGTTCCTTGGCCCAGATCGACATGCTACTATTTTTTATTAATATTTATTTTCTCTCACGGCTGTGCAAATCGGCCTGCAAAATACAAGACAAAAAAAAAGGAGGGGGGGGGGGAGGATTTGCTTCGCCAGCCAGTCTGAATTACAGGTGACTCGAAGAGTGTGTGTATGTGTGTCTATATTTATTGTTCGAGAGAAGAGTGACACGTTGCCAGCCGGTGCAGTTCGATGGGGAATAATGCATTTCGGTGAGACGGCCGAACAAATGTGCCGAGCTCGAATCGGCAGGCTGCTTGTCTTTGAAGCTTCGCCGTCATGTGCGTAATCAAGAACGATCGAAAGGGGTTTGATTCGATAGATTGCTTTGCCGCTTTCGTTGGGAGAAAATTTGAAGCTCTTCCGCGTCCGTGCACCCGCGGACAGAAATTGAGAGATGTTTGGGATAGGAAATGAAGAGTCGTAAAAGCTAATAGTCTGCCCCGTGATTGAGTGGCGAGTGTAGGTCAGTCCGGAGGACGGCGAGAGGAAGGTGATACGGTAATGCTTGTGATTTGATTAGTCACGAATGAATGGCGGTTAATGTTGGGTGACTAGCGCCTCTGTCTGTAGGCCTTATGGAGCGAACATTGAGGGCAGGGAGCACGGACTAACCTATTAGCGTGTTTATTGTTTTGCGGCGGGTCACACGGTGTGGCCAGGCACTGTGTGAAGGTAAAACGTACCATTCAATAATTGCTTTACTAGCTAAATTTTATATCATTACAACTCGCGGCACTGAAGCGAACATGCGAACATAGGTGGCTAGGCGTCGTGCACCTATAAACCACATTATTTATTAACTTGTTTAGTAGCTACATTTTATATCATTACAAATAGCGGCACTGAACCAAACACGCACGCTATATGATAACCAACCATTGATCGGATTTCCGAAATAGCACGCCAGGATTACACGGTGCTTTCTCCTTGCGCCTTGATTTCAGGGTCGACGTGGCGTCCTTGTACTTCAAGGACGAAATAACAACGTGTGATACTGCGAGAGTGTACGGAGAATGGCACGCCCAAGTAATTACGGGATTAAGAAAGATTAAGTGCGTCGACAACAGGAGAATGCAAGTGGCATCATGCAACTCCTCTTAATCTGAATTTATAATTCGCTTCTAATCTTCAATTTTTTTTTGTTGTTCTCTTTCTTAATGGAATGAAGTGCGCTAACATCAGCATCGTTGTACTCAGAAACCGACTGCGGTATTAACTCGTTTATAATAACATTCGAGTTCAGCAGATATGTTAAATGCAGGCATCGAATATGTTGGCTGCATTTTAGCCAAACAGTGATGTCTCGGTAATATTGAACCCGTTATTGTGAATACCCCGCTAAATAGACGCAGTTTTCGAAGACGAACTGGGAAAATACGCGTGTTTTTGTCACGTTAGTGTGGAAGGCTCACATATGGGCGATATTGGGGGGGCATCGGAGATGTCCGTATTAACCGGACATGAGTGTATTCGCAGCAGATGAAAAGAACAAGATTGGAGGAAGAAATGGGTATCAAATTGTCCCCAGTCTTATTCGAGCAGTACGAGTTGTACTCAAGAATGCAGTCTCGGCGACAAGACGGCCTTGACGACAGCTCCTAAAAAAAAAAAAGAAGAAAATTGGCCGGTGGCTATCGTGACGCGATCCACACGACACACTCGATTTAACGACCTCTTTCCCCCTTATTTCAACTTGGAACTTCAAAATTGCTCTGCCGTTTCAGCCGCTGGACATGTAAAACCTGATACTACTGCTCCTCTTCCAGTCACCCTCAACCAGAGTGCCTATATTTTCTTTTTCTTTAGTTCTACTCGTTTCATAGGTATCTTGATTCAGCGGCCATTTTTCCGATGGCAGATATTCAAGTTCCATCTGCCGTTGTCGCCTGCCTTGCTTCGCCGCCGGCTACTGTAGATAAGCGACAGGATTGCCTGGCAATCCTTTAGGTCTGCTTTGCTTCTCGTCTGCTGACTTAAACGTACTGCTGCTGCCAACTTTTTGCCCCACCGTAAAAGCTGCCACTTTTGCGAACTGGACCACAAAGCATTCACTTGTAAAACTCAGTACTCTAGAATAGTACGCCAAATTGCGAACTTAAAGTAATCGAATGTACTTGAAGGATATGTAACGTGTTCTGCAGAATGCTTCCAATGTCTAAAAAATATTTCTCGCTTATTTTTAAAAAATTGCTTTGCATTAGTACTGTACCGCCCGCACGTACGAACTCTGCTGCTGCCATCGACCCAGTACAGCAACTAAGATGTACACACGCGAGATGTATTATTGATATACTACTAGAAATTTTATATGCACTTTAATTATGCTTTCGGCGTATATTGTTTTGTTCCGCAAATGTGTATAATTCGTGTGTTTTTAAGGTATGGCCTTTCGCCACGAATTACGATGCCAGTATTAATCGCGTCATTCATCTTCAGACGACCGCAAATATAGTAGGCCGTATACAGAGCATCGGGATAGACGTTGTTACTAGTTGTTTCGGGCTACGGCTTGGGATGACAAGTATTATGTAAAGTTTTTGTCACATCATTTGCGGTACCAATTTTTGAGGTACAATTTGTTAGCGCATAAATTACTCGATTAAAAAAAAAAAGCAAAATACATATTTTCCCACGTTCTCGGTTGATGAAAGGCACAGGATGTTGTTTTCGAGAAGTCCAGGATGCATACGGCAGCCGATTTCTCTTCATTCTTTGTTTAGTGAGGCTGTAAGTATTGCACACCCGAACCAGCTGGATGTTTGTAGGACCATAGATAGGAAAGCACTTTGTTTATTTGGTGCAACCCATTCTATACACAAGCATCTTACTGTCTTTGCCTGTATTTTTGGTTGGGTCTTAGACGTCTGCCGACGAGCTTAAGTTCTTCGCCGAAACTTTCGAATGAAATAGGCTTCGGCAAGAGCTGTGCGTTGCAAACGACATTCGAGTCCAGTCGCCACTTAAACTTCAAGCGCGTCTCCTCCCCCCTTTAAAAAAGTACAAACGCCAACCGCTCCAAGAACCACACGTTCACATCGTCGTCAACGAAAATTCGCCCACGTCTTTATCTCTATCGGTCTCCACCAATCTCCAAGGAATCCAGCCGCGTGTAAGCCGGAGCATGTAGCAGCAAGGCCCCCTACCCTATACCTCGCGAAATTATACCTGTTCGTGGAATTGACTCGTTCATCTTGGTGTAGTATAGGACCCAATGTCTATACGCTTCGGATTTTGTGCCCTTGTATTTTTTCTTTTGCCGTATATCGTTTTCAGGAGAAGAGAATCTACGAGTGTCTTTTGGGACGCTGCCGCACTAACCCAGAAGCTACTCTGATTATTATTTTTTTTTCTTGTTGTTCATTTTGGTGTAGTAGGATTCAGCGTGTACACGCTCCACTTTTCGTGGGTTTGTATTTGTTTCGTCTTGTCGGATGTCCTTTCCCCCCAAAAGAGACGAGCATCTACGAGCCTCCTGTGGGACGCTGCCGCACTGACCCAGAAGCGCCCCTTTCTTTGTTTTTGTTGTTTCTCGGCGGCTTCTCCGGTGGAAAGTCGTCGGAGCGTGTCGCTCACATTCGGCCCGTTTGTGAGGTACGTGGCGGCTCCGAAATAGCTCGCGTGCGCAGCTCGGAGCGAGCGTGCGGCGGCGCGCCTCAGAACCGGCTGCCGCCGTCGCTGCCGCCGCCGGCAAACGGTCGAGGAAGTGGCGTGCGGTCGACGGCGACAACGACGACGGCGACGAACGACGACGGAGGACCGACAATGGGGAACCCATTAGAGCGGAGGCGGAGTTTTTTTTTCTTTTTTGTACTCTGATGTAAATTTCGTAAGAAGTTCGTTTCTGGGGGTGGGAAGAGTTGGGAGGCCCCGCCGGGAACCCTCCCCCCCCCCCCCCTCCCTACCCCCACATGGAAGGAGAGGGATGTCGAGGGAAGGAATCCAGTTTTGAGGTTTTGATAGGTCCGCATGTATTCGGATGAGGGCGCGGCTTTGGTCTGTCAATTCCAAATTTCATAGAACTTGTAGAACTATGCTACGCTCAGATGCAGCATTCAAGCGACAGGTTCGGATAGCTGTTACACATTTACCCGTTAAATATAGCTAGGAAATTGTTGATACGTGGTATAATTGTATCACGTGGCACGACGACGAAGCTGAGGCGTTAATCTCGGCGCTAAGCTTAGCGGTCAGACCAACGTTACTAAGACACACAGTTGGGAAACTCGGCCTTGAAATCTGGACCGCAGGCGTCCACCGAGATCGAGCTAAATACGATAACAGCGCCACCCTTTAGCGACGAGTTGAAACATGAAAGTTGTTTTTTATGGCTGCTGCTAGAAACACAGAATGTTCCCAGAGTACCGAAACTGCCAGACTCGAGGTGCCAAGATGGCGGCTCAATCTTTTTTCTTTACTGTGGTCACCATGAGCTTCTACAAAACATGTTTTCGCGTAAAAACAAACAAAAAAACTTCTTTTTTTTCTTTTTCTTTTTTTCATTCAAAGTGTTTTGTAGAACTATGCGACGCTCAGATGCAGCATTCAAGCGACAGGTTCGGATAGCTGTTACACATTTACCCGTTAAATATAGCTAGGAAATTGTTGATACGTGGTATAATTGTATCACGTGGCACGACGACGAAGCTGAGGCGTTAATCTCGGCGCTAAGCTTAGCGGTCAGACCAACGTTACTAAGACACACAGTTGGGAAACTCAGCCTTGAAATCTGGACCGCAGGCGTCCACCGAGATCGAGCTAAATACGATAACAGCGCCACCCTTTAGCGACGAGTTGAAACATGAAAGTTGTTTTTTATGGCTGCTGCTAGAAACACAGAATGTTCCCAGAGTACCGAAACTGCCAGACTCGAGGTGCCAAGATGGCGGCTCAATCTTTTTTCTTTACTGTGGTCACCATGAGCTTCTACAAAACATGTTTTCGCGTAAAAACAAACAAAAAAACTTCTTCTCTTTTTTCTTTTTTTTTTTGTGGGAACGTTTATTGGAGATTAGTACAGAATGACAGGCGCGTGATGTTTTCTAAAATCTTTAGTTTACAAGCTTTTTGGTGGCACAATTATTTTTGCTTTTATTACAACTACAGTGCAGGGATTTCCCCAGACCCCCCCTAGGGGGGGTTTAGACCCCCCCTCGTTTTTCCGAAGGCACCCCCTTAATTCACAACGACTCCTATATTCGCAATGCCCCCCCCCCCCCCTTTAACCCCCGCCCCCCCCCAAAAAAAAAATTTAGACACCCCCCCCCCCCCCCTGATATTCCTGGGGAAACACCTGCTACAGTGTTATTACAACCATGTCTCACCGGTGATTTCAGGTGCCGCGCACCGACCTAGGCGCGTCCTAAATTCGGTAATAATTCGCGGTGCGTCCGCTTGGGAGACGGTGGTGGCAACCCTGAAACACTTTCCACCGTAAATGTTTCGGCACCAAAGTGGCTAATGGAAGCCAAGATAGGGCAGTAACAGTGGACGCTATCGAATGCGATACTCCCGAACCATTACAATCAGCCGTGCAGTTCCCCGAGTGGCCGCTGCGGGCGAAATGGCGGCGTTGCGATCGTCATTAGCTCGGTTCTCAGTACGGATTGGTGCCACTTTTTCAGAGCACGCTCTATGGCAGTTTCCCAACTAAGTTGTTCTAGTAACGTTGGGTGAAACTTATGTCACGTGACCACGTCATGTGACCTCTAAATTTAGCGGGGACACATAAATTTATTTTCTTCTTCCTTCTTTTTTTTTTTTTGTTCTAGGGCCGTTGTGGCTAAATAAACAAAATTCATTTGCTAAAAAAAAAAATCGCCAACTGTGAGCGAGCAAAAAAAAAAAAAAAACATTTTGCATTTTTTTAGGGGTTACATTCAACTGTCTCGACTTTAAAATGGTTGCTCGGAGAAGTCATAAAAATCATTAAGAGATCACTCGGTTACATAGTCTTTCTACGGCGAAGTTCTGAAAATACCTCAACGCTATGATGTTTTGACTAAATGTGGCGTTTAAATTCGTTCGCTTACATCACTTGTTAATGACGAAGTATCCAACCTTATATCCGAATGGCGTAGTCAGCTTCAATGTAAAATGGTGTTTTGTTTTGCGCATCAGACGCTGTATTACGTGCTTCTTAGCATCCATGTAAAACATAATTTATAAGCCAGCAATTCTTAATGCGGCGGGAATCCCTATCAGCACAACATTTTTCCTGCAATAAATTATAACTGCTTCAACATGGTAAAGTTGTTCCTGTTCATGAGTACATTTCCTTTTCTCCATGGTTTAATGGAAGGTCACCGAAGCCTAAAAAAGATGCCGTGTCTGAATGACACCTTTCGGGAGCGGAAATTATTGATGTACGTCTTGCAACAGTATTTTTTACTTCAACAACTGAATTAACTACCTACGTTGTTTTTTTTTCTTCGTTTTGTACGGGCATGTGTTTACGATGAAAATCAGAGCAAAAGTTATCTCCGTTTTACGTGTTTTCCATTGCTACCTCACTAATACGTCTCACCGTTTTGTCGAATCCTAAATGCCTGAAAAACTTAGGATGTCATGATCTGTCCCCGGATGCCACATTCACCTGACAACTCATCTGTCTCGATCGGTTCTCACCCAAGCAAAACAAGGCCCGTTCATTCATATTTGTAATAATACCCTCTCCTCACCGTCTCATATCGGCGGTGTCAAAATGAAGAATTCGGAAAGTACCTCATCTTCGCAAATTTATAGCATAAAGCAAATAATTATCCGTTTTAAAATTGTGTGTGTGTGTAAGTGTGTATACTGTGTTTTTTTTTTTTTTTTTCAAAGTAGGAAGTCATTTTGGTTTAGAATGACGCTCATTCCTTCGCTGCAAAACGGCAGTCCCAACCGTTGACAGTGAGTCGATAGGAAGCACGCGACTGTAGAGTTCTGGTTCCACCGAAAAAAAAAAAGCACACTGAGAAGAGATGAACGAAAAGTTGCAATTAGCCGGACTATTCTTAGTGATTGTGACAAAGCTGCGGAGCCTAAGAAGGAGACGCGGCTGGGGGCAGGAGGATTCCAAAAGAGGCTTTTTCTTCTGCGGCCGCCGGCAATTTGGCGTGGAATCTCTGCGTCGGAGTGGAAAGCCTCAGGAAGTGGGTCACGTCAAGTCAACGGGTGCTGTCGCTCGTCGTGACGGCGCTATGGGCGGCCCGGAAAGGTAAGAACGTCTTGAACGAGCAAGCAAGCTTCCATTTTACTTAAAAAATAAAAAATAAAAACGCGTAGTGAGATGTTGGAGAGGGAAAGCGGTTTCGGAGCCTTTTTTGGGGGGGAAGGGGGGAGGGGGGGGGGGGTTGAAAAAAACAAAAGATTTTGCCCGTCTGCGAAGAAACTCGTGATCCGTAGGAAAAGAAATGAAAGCGAAAAAGAAACGTTAGGGCTGTCTGGCGCGAAGTTCGTGGGGTTCTCGTCTGCTCGAAATGGGTTCGGCCGGCGGTGAACTAAAACCGCCCACCGAGATATGGCAGGGCGGAGTTGTTTCTTTTTCTATTTTCACGAAAGAGTGTGCTTGTTTTCTTCTGTCTCTGACACTCTCAAACCGAATCGGACACAAGGATTAGTTCCTTCGGTGCATTTTTTTAATGCGAGCTTCCGCCAAGGTATATTCGAGTTGTTTTCGTATTTTTTTAATGGAATGACATTGAGCGTAGTCAATGTCATGTAAAGCCCCAGTCACGCTGTTCGGACGTCATACGAGAGACATGGTGTATGTTGCAGACATGATGGCACACTTATCTGCGGACACGCCTCAGTCATGTTCGATCATGTCTGCATCATACATATGTGTGCTTCAAACGCGTCTGCCGACAGGTTCTTGTATAATCAGTGCGACTGGACCATTGTACAAGGAAGAAACACTCGTCAGAGAATAGAGAGTTTTAGGGAAACGTTTTTGCGCAAAACGATACGATACGATCGGCTCTGCGGTATGGAATGCGCATGCGCGAGGTCACTGCTGCCTTACCGTAAAGTACAGTGTCCGAAACGTAAGCTGTGATCGTGTGCTCAAAATGGCTGTCATGAGAAGCGTCTCGACTCGTTTATAGAACGCCCGTTCCGCTGTGGAAAGGGGCGTGACGAAGCGTCAAACGGGAACGAAAGCATTTGTGGTTTTGCCTCGAAGATATGTCATGCTGGCAGTGAGAGAATCAAGTCGAATTCACGACAAATAAAACATAAAACAAACGAAACGCGTGGTCGAACGTCCCTGGTCTCGCCGTCAGCAATCTCCTCCTTTTTGGGGTAGACAAGTCGAATAAAAGGACTTTTTTCAAGTTTTTCTCGCCGAACAAAGTCAATTAGAACTCATCGTGAAAATATTTTAGCGTCATGATTGCCGCGAAGATCGTCTGCTCCTCCCGACGAACTGTTCAGACACGGTGCGGACGTCGCCGCCACATTTAGCGCTCCCATTCTAGCAAAACGAGACAAACTACGGTAGTTCCACAAATTTGGCTTCAGGCTATTTTTGAAAACGGAAATGTTTTTCCTTCAGTTCCGTTAAACTACCAAACACCCCTCTCCCCCAATACCCGCCCCCTTTTTACCCAATTTACGACGCCATTGTGCATTTCCGTTGCCATAGGACGCGACCTACACCGATCGTCTGCAAACGCAGTTTTCTAAAAAGCCGTTTCATGGAAAACAATCGGTCTGAGCTCCCGATCCAAGGTACCGATGGCTTGGTCCATCCACCGTGTTGTATTCTGGTTTTTAAAACTCTCTAGCGTCAGACAATGGCACCCTCCAACCTCATCAGTAAACTCCGTTCACTTCCAAGCTGACAGTGCGGTGGAAGTTACGTCCTCGCTGGACCAGTCACACGTGTGCTTTTCGTCACGCGATCACCGCTCCCGCCCATACCCACGCTCTGAGTTGGGGGCAGGTGATGAACGGGAAGCGGTTGATTGGTCTCACGAACGCGTAGCTCTCCTACACAATGTGAAGCTTTGCCTATAGCTCGCGTCCGCGCGTGCACACAATGCAGGCGCGCGGGGACGCCAAGTTAAATTCGTCGCAAACTTCTCCACATACTCTCGTCGAGCTTCAAAGCGTTTGCTACTTGCGGAAGGGTGAGGTATCCACTAATAATTACATAATGCGCAGGTTTCGTCTTCTTCTAGATGGTATTGGCAAGGAACCTCAAATTTTGCCCCCATAGGACACGTGCACATGATCCCAGAGTTACACAATTATAATCTATGTCTTTCTAGTAATCCGTATAGACTTTGCGTGACAACTAGACGCACACCCGGAATTTACGAGCTTGCGGGGTAAACCGCGAAGCCGTGTGTTACTAAAATAAATTAGGAGCCAATGCGAACATTTCTTTATAGATGAGTGACTGAAGAAATGCTTTATTTATCAGTACAAAAAATAAAAGGGGGGGGGGGGGGCGTGCCCAGAACTCTTGGCTTTGAGCAACAATAAACAACATTATTGATATCGAGGAGCCACGTTAAAGTCATCGCGTATGGCTGTGTGGCAGTAATTAAGACAGATTGTCAGGAACCAAGACGCAGGATGTAAATTCAATGAGTCGATAACACTATAGGCTGTCCCGGTCCCGTCGCGTTTTAGTCTCTATAATGCCTCCCCCGGAATGCAAAAGAGTTCCAGATTCCAAACCTGCCTTACTTTTCCCGCCGTATCGAAAGCATGCAGCGGCCCGCGCGCGCTGCCGGCCCACAGGACGACCGACGGTTGACACAATAACAAATGGGAGCCGATGCCGACACCACCGGCGGCCAGAATTCCCCTGGACGCTGGCTCGCTCCTCAGGACCATGGCAGATAGAAGTGGGCAGATTTCGTCGGAACGGTGTGTCGGTAATTGCGCCGATCTCGGCTCACGGGCCAGCCGCGTACGCGTACAGACAGACACACAAACACACATACGCCCCATTTCCGACTCGAATCTTTCAAGGTTCTCCTCTTGCCTCGCAATTTTGACACGGTTTCAGCGACGCCCGCCTTTTCTGACACGCCGTCCTTGGAAAGGGGAGGCTGGACGCCTGGGAGAACCATGCAAATGAACCGGTGTGTGTGTGTGTGTGTGCGCCCCGTTTGTTGTCCTTACTATTGGCAGACTTGACGCGGATCACTTTTTTTTTTTTCTCCGCAAAAACTACTCAGTTGGTCTTTTTTTTGTAGTATGTTCGTATTATGTTTGTGCGTTGTCTTGTAGTGTGTACACAAACTCACTCACACGTGCGATAAAATAAAAGAAAGAAAGAAACGCGGCGGTTGTTCCGAAACAATTCAATCTCGAGTTCTCGAACTGAATCAAGGACGCTGTGTTTGTGAAGTGAGACAGTCGATCGAATTTGATCTCTATCGTGTGTCGATTCTTCAGGTCTCCGCTCACCGCTTATTCGTATATGAAGTTTTTTCTTTCAATATGACACGTTAGAAATAATGATCTGATTTTTTTTCTGTATCGCCCGTTGGAGCCGTCATGTCAGACCTCAATTAAACTAGCTCATTTTATTTTTAGTGTGTCCCTAATACTCTGTTAGACAGTGCAGACATGTTGTAACATAACAGCACTTATTCAAGCGTTCTCGTAGCCTTATTTATAACGGATCATTACTCATTCTTATGCGTACTCATTTTTCTTTTCTACCTCCAAAGTAGTCATGCTTTTTTTTTAAATTCACTAAGGTTGCGCGAAGCTTGATTACGTTCATAAACACACCCCAACAGTCTCACGTAATTGTCACGGTAGAGAACAACTTATTCAAAATAAAATAAACGTCCCGCTAAAAATACACATCTAACCGTCGCTACTACGAGACAAGCGTGAGAAATGCCTGTACGATGATCTCGCACATGCGTTACAGAAAAATAGCCGTTCTATACAAGTCGCTGATTACACAACGAGGGCGGTTGCGCGGGCCGGACGAAGCGATGTCTCACTTTGAACAAGAAGCCTTCGCCACAATGACGCCATCTTCGGCGACGGAATGTTCCGAATGCAAGGCCGAAACTTGGAGGCCAAAGCCAATACCACACAGAAGGCAAGGCCTGTTCGTTTCCCCCTATAACGTAATCACTAGTGGATCTACGCAGCGCCACCCACCTCGCGTCTACATCGCGGCCACCAGCGCGTCACGCAGCGCCTCCCATTGAGCACGACGCTAGCAGGCGGCGACGACAAGATGGCGTCTATAGTCAAGCTTGAGCGTGTGCTTGGAACGGGTCGGGGATTCACCAATGATGGCGTCATGCGGAAGCCTTGTGTTCCAGGCGGTATTGCCTAAGCGGGCAGCCATGCCCGCGACGGGCAAAGCGTCCGAACGAATCGGACGAGATCTCCCGTTGCGAGCCAGCGCTTGAGCGGGATCAGCGAGGCGTTGCATAAACAACCGTTCGCTCCAACAAGCTCACGCTCTTTATATAGACCGGAGACTATCGGGCGCGTACGTTTGCGTGAAGAACAAATAAGAGTGCCGCGGGGGACAGGATCATAATGCGGATTAGTGGGCCGAAGCGGCCGCTGTTGTCGGCACGGGTGGAAGGACTGATCGCGTGCTCGTTTGCGCGACGACGCAACGGCTGTTCTTCCTGTACTGATTCGGTTCTGGCGTTGCTTGATTTGGTTCGGGTTTGGGAAAGTCGTTCGAAGCGGAGTGGGGAGGAAGGCTCTCTCTCGTTCATGCTCGATCGATCGCGGAATGTCGACTCTTGAGACCCGATGTCGCGTTGAGACTTTCCTCTTGCGAAGTGGACTAGCGGGCAAGCTGGCAGGCTTTGTGTGCGTGCGTGTACGTGTGTGTGTGTATGTATCGCTTTCTGCGACTCGAGCGTCTAGGCAAGTTGTTGAACTGCGTCGCGTATTCGTCGTTGAATTCAAACGAAGCGTCGTTTTGCAAGTGGTATAGCGAATTCTGAAGGATGGTGTGGTTGTACGATGACCTGTTGGTGCGTGCGCACGCGAACGTGTGGAATATTCATTTCAGAAAGAGCGCAAGTGTCGTTATTGAGCGAATTGAAGATGCCGATCGCCGCAACGTACACTAGCCCTGGTCGACGCAGCTGCTCTTGAGGCAGACATGTACGTAACGCGCTACTAGTAACGAGTTACTTCTACCTAGTTACTTTTTCGGTAATGAGTAACGTACTTAGGTACTTTTCTTAGAAAAGGAACGAGTAACGTACTTGATTACTTGTAAGGCCAAGTCACAAGTAACGGCATTTTGATACTTTAGAGTAGTAACGTGCACAACACCGTTAAAACAGCATCGTTTTATTTCAAACCTGAGTACGCGTCAATTACGACAAAGGCAGATGGACAACCCGAAAAACAGCTAAACAGTATGACAATATAGCGACATTATCGCTGAACACGTCTGTCGAACTCTACAGCTGGGAATGTCCTTCACCCAGAGAACGCAATAAGTTTCGTAGGTTGAACCATAGCCTCCTCTATACTGACAAAGCCTGGCAGATCGCCGCGAGAAGCGGCCGCCCAAATTGAAAAGGTAGAGCGGCAGACAAAGGATGAGAGGAGAGCCAGGTGACGGGCGCCCCGCTGCGGCGAGACGCCGAAACACACTTCTCCCGGGCGATGGAATGTCCGCTCGTGCTCCTCGCGTTCCTCGCGCTACCGCTTCTTTTCTCGTCGGGTTTGAAAACCAAGTTTCGGGTCCCCGCCGCTGCAAAAGCTGTGCGCTGACGGCCATGTTCCCCCAGAAATGCTCTGTGCTAGCAGATCCTTGCGCTCCAAATCTGCGACCGGGCACTCTATGGCTCCGTCGTCGAACTGTCAGGCTATGGTTGAACCTTCTAGAATCGTGTACAGACCGGAGGTTGCTACCGTGGGGAGGTTGCTAACGTAAACAAGGAGGTTGCTAACGTGGGGAGGCACAAAGCCTATTGTATTCTTGGAATTTTAGACGCAGAGAGAACAAAAGAGGAAGAGGGGGATCCCAGATTCATCAGCTCTTCCTGAAGCACAACACTGCCGTTTCTTCGAGCGCGTCAGTAGAACGACTCTTTAGCGTCGCCGGGGATGTATTCTCAAGGAAGTGGGCAAACATAACTGAAGAAACTTGGAGACGCAGCTATTGCTTAAATGCAACGACTACTAAAAAGAAAACAACAAAACCACAAAACAAAAGCAGTTGTGTGTTTGGTCGTCGAAGTAACGGAGAAAGGTAACTCGTTACATTTGAGGTAAAGTAACGCGCCCCTTTTGAATATTGGTAATGAGTAACTTACGTATTTAGTTACTTTTTGAACGAGCAACGAGTAACGGCATTTAGTTTCTTTTTGGGGGATAACGTGTACATCTGTCTTTTCAGGCACGTGTCTCGGGGTTTCGGTGTCACCCTCTTGATCAAGCATAATTATCTGCTGATGACGCAACGATACAGCAGTGTCTAAATTATAAACTTGTGTGAATGAATGAATGCATAGAACTTTAGCATATGAACCTCCTTATATCATTGTGTCGCACGCTCCTTCGGCTTCTGTCGTGAACAATCATGTCTACTGGCCATTCACACTATCATATGCATGTCATTGTTTTGATTTTTTTTTTCATCGCCTGTCCCATTCAGAGGAAGCCCACGCCTCTCTTATTGCTTGACGAGGTATTACGTGTGTTTATTTCTGCCTTGTTTTACCCTGTAATCTCAAAGTTTTGTTAGTCTTTTTTATAACTTAGTGGTAATAACGTACATTATTTTCAAGGATAGGAGTTTATTTCTTTACTTCAAAGTTTACGTCGTTAAGTGGGCAAACTTGCCATCTCGCGGGAACGTACCATACGCCTCTAATTCTTCGCGTGATCTCAAACCTTGTTTAACGAAACGCTCTGTTAGCCAATAACTTGGTCGTAAACTTTTTGCCCTTTACTCGGGATCAAGAAAAGGCATTATTGAATCACGTCTGGTATCCCCTAGCCAACCAGCGTCGATGTGCGTCATCGAAGGAAGCCCAGAAAAAGCGACAAAACAGGGACGCAGAGCCAGCGATTTGTGTCCACTCGCTCGAAAACCGACCGCGGGCCCTTGAACTATCCGACCCTTCCGAGCATCATCGCGGTGCAATGACGAGCGGTGCCAGGGCAAGTGGGCGACTCTGCGAGAGGACTGGTCCCTGGCCCGAAGCCATCTCTGAAACAGCAAGGCCAACAGCCGCCGTGGGAGAGCAGACCACGTCCAAAACAGTCTGTGCTCGTGCACACGCCGTCCCATACATTGCCTCCTCCTGTTTCCTAATGAGTGCAGCTTGTTTGTGCCAAGTTAGCCGCGTACGTTGTAGGACAAGGCGACCTGGGCAGTGTTAGGGTTATAGTGGGGCTAGAGGACTGCAGCAGGTCATGGTCTAGCAACCAGGCGCCGATGTATCTTTGAAGGGGACGAGCACTGACTCTCGTGGCAAACATAGCCTCAAAATGCCAAGCCTCCGAACCTTGTGACTGGTAGCTGTGAAACCAAACGACTCATCTGTCATTTTCTAAGATTGATCTTGGAGAAAGTGATAAGGCTGGTTCAGACTATTGCGCTTGACTGTGACGGACCGCGTTACGACCGTTTGTGACTGCTTACAATGCAATGTTTGTTACCAAAACCGCGGTCCGCTCAACACGTCGAGGTGGTACACGAACAGGCGGAACGTAGTCGCTTACACTCAAACTTAAATATCTGAAATAGCCTCCAGTAATTCTTCGGAGGATGACACGCTAAGACAACGCCTTTTTGTGTTATGCTGTGGATCCTTATAAGTAACAGCACCTTTCGGGAATACGCGTCAAACACCGCAGGGGAAGAATGCTGGGACAAGAGGACCTAACGGAAGTGTCCAAGACGAAGGTTACGTCCATCGAGAACAGTGCAGTTGGAGGATATGTGTATTACTGTAGCATCTGCACCATCTCCTTCGATTGCAATCCCGTAATTAGGATCAGTACTGAACAGATGGTTGTCGTCTGGCGGCCCCGATGATCACGTCCGCGATTTGTCGATCTGCATAGCAGACGTCGGCTAGAAAGAAGCGCTGCGAACACCTTTCGTTCTTCTATGCCCCGGGGAGGCTCGGTTTGATGGCAGTTGGTTCGAACGAGCGATGTCTGCGGCGGAGAGGAGGGCGCCTACGGTTGGGCCGATTCCAAAAGTTCGTGGCCGTTTGAAGGTGTGACGTGACTTCGTTGTTCGGACAGCCGACCGTTGGATCCGTTTTGTCACGCTGGCACAGAGGAAGGTGCTGTTGTCGACGGTCCCGTTGCGCTTGGCACCTTCGGTGGAGACGCGTCTTCGCTTTAAAACATGCGTGTTTGCAAGGTTCGTGACTTCCGGCTTACACCGCGCTGCTAGCTTAAGGAAGGCGTCAGCGGCATCATTTTGAGGAAGTGAAAGGTGACGCTTTGCTGACAGAAAAACAAAGCAACTATGTCTTAAAGAAATATACGAATAGAATCGTTTCCTGGTCCTCGTTACAACTATGATTCGATTTAGACGCTATTCGGAACGCCTGTAAAACTGTTTCGATTAAACACAAAACTCCCGAAACAGTAATTTATACAGGGGAAAAAACATGTTCAAAAGTCACATGTACAATCCCTTCGCTGTTTTCCTTTTTCTTTTTTTCAACAAGCTTGTTGCGATTGATTGTCGGAAATCCTTTTGACCTTGCGGCTTGCGTGCATTTTATATTTCGATTTGGCCTTATTAAATTTGACCGTGCTTTTTTCCAAAACCTGTGTCTAAGGATATGCTACAATTTTCTTTTGCCTAATTGACGACGGTGTTAGCGATTAGGCATTGAGTTTCACATCATGAAGCTGATGAAAGGTTCCACATCACACCCTGAGCTCCGTTATGTCCGAAAGAGACATGCGGTTTGGAAGAATTCATTGCAGTAGAAACCGCAGACCGTGCAACGTATTCTCGGCGCCGCCGGAGAAGGCGGACCAAAAGGACGGAAGTAGTACTTTGCTCGTTGTTCTCATTGAGCATTCAAGACCCATTCAACGCTCTAGTCGTCGTGGGTGGACAACTAGAAAGAAAAAAAAAAAAGAAGTTTCTTGACACGCACGACGCAGCCTACACCGGTTATATCGTGGGTGACGTTGTACCTACTTTTTTCTTCTTTTTTTTCGAATTGTGTTGTTTTAGTCGATCTGTGTCGCGTAACCATTTTTGCACCGGGATGCTATAGTGGCGCGTTCTTGAAAACCACAATGAAGTGAGCGCATCTTCGGCCGTTCTGAGTTCATGGGCATGCTCGGTACGTAGGCGACAGGCAAATGCCGTTGGAGCCATACGTGATTTTGAAATCTTTGTTTGTGTTGTTTTCTCTTTCCGCTTATGAGCGGCGCCCAGTGAAGGCGGATGCGAGTCTGGGTTGAAGACCGTTTTTGAGGGCGCAGGATTACACGCGTCTCTAGGAGTTATGACACAAAACATCTCGACAATTTGTTTTGTTTTAAGTAATGAAAACGAATAGAGTGTTTGAAAAGCAGGCAAGTTCACGCGTCCTTGTATAATCTGAAAATATTCGAAGGCATCACTTTAACATGGCCACGCTTGTCCGCGTTTTCTGCACACTTCTCAATTGAAAGTCATTCTGTAGTGTACACCGATTAGGACAGTGATTCGAGGAGTAGAGCCATTTTTCGACGACGTTTTGACCAATATCATAGCCTCCTCTATACTCACACAGCCTGGCAGTTCGATGAGGGAGCCATGAGTGCCCGGTCGCAGATTTGGAGCGCGAGGATTCGGTAGCACAGAGCATTTCTCGGGGAACCTGGACGTTAGCGCACCGCTTTTGCAGCGGCGAGGACCCGAAACATGGTTTTCAAACCCGACGAAAAAAGAAGCGGTAGCCCGAGGAACGTGAGAAGCACGAGCGGACATTTTATCGCTCGGGACAAGAGTGTTTCGGCGTCTCGCCGCAGCGGGGCGCCCGTTACATGACTCTTGTCTGCCGCTGTATACCTTTTCACTTACGGCGACCGCGTCACGTGACGGTCTGCCAGGCTTTGTCAGCTAGTATAGAGGAGACTATGCTAATACATATGCTTAAAAATATAGCGTGTCGATGTTTCAGTTCTTATCAATTTTATGGCAACTTTTTTTCTTTACATATTAATTTATTTACGATAAGTTCCACTGACATAATCGGGTGTAACGTGCGAACATAAACTAGATCCAAAGCCCCTCAACCTCAATACCGGATCCGCATGTCCACGGCATGCAGCCATCGACTCGGACACCAAGCAGGCGTTTTTGAGAAAGCCCGCCCGACACGCAACTCACCGTTTCACCGACGACCTATACAGCGAACATCGCTGGGGCGAAACGAACAAAGAGGAGTGCCGAGGAGACGATCGGCATTTAAAGCGATGGCGTCCCAAAAGGGTTTCGCCTCTCCATTGAGAGAAACAGATGCCGACAGCTGACTTACATTTTATCGAACTTGACTCTCCTTCTGGGAAGTATGGGGTAAAAGAGGAGTTCGAGGCGTCACCGAGCGAGCGCTTGCATGCTGCTCCACGCGTTCCGCGTCGATAACCCCGGTCCGCTTTAAAGGCGTCTAGCCGACATCGGCAAATTGCTACCCACATCGTTCGGACTCTCGCAGAGGCGTCGTCCTGTCCCTCAGAGAACGACCCTGTTTCGCGCTGGGCGTCTGCGGCCGGTGCGCTATTCTTGCGGTGGGGCTTCGAGCTCGACACGCTCTCGCACGTCAATCGAAGGCAGGCTAAATTTAAAACTGAGACCATCTCTTCGGATTTTTTTTAGGCGTTGTCCGTCAGGCTTGAACAGTGTGCTGCCTGATGCGAATATAATCTTGTATTTTACGTGTATAGTCGCAAAATAAGATTGAAACAACGCCCGTAGTTGTTGTTGTTTCTGTTTTTTTTTTTTCTTCTGGTTGCGGATTTACGTTAGCTGTTAGTGTGTCTTTAGGTCATTGTGTCGGTACACCTGAAAGCATTCAGTACACAGATCGAAAGTGTACGCGGGGTCACTAAAATAACTTACAAAAGAAAAAAACGTTTTCGGCATAATAAAAAAATAAATAAAAAAGCTTTTCTTCGTTGATCTGGAATATTTTGTTAGTCTTATAAAGACGCAAGGCGCGCCACTGTGGTGCGACGCCTAACCTGCTGTCTTTACGAGCATCGCGTAGTGCCGACTGTCCCTGCCAGGTATGAGGGGCGTGGCCCGTTATGTTTCCCGCGTCGTGATTGGCTCGTCGACGTTCTTAATTAGGGATGCCGCGAACTTTTTTCGAACCGATGTTTCGATGATCGAATCAAGCGGTTCGAAAGGTTCGGAAGATATCGAATTTTCGAACTTTCTATATTAAAAATTCGACGGAAGTTGAATTTTCGAACTTGTAAGACTAAGAAGTTCGACGCTTTTCAAAATTTCGAATTTTGCGCGTTCAGAAATGCAATGTTTGTCGAACCTTCGAACTTATAACGCTAAAATATTCGATTCTTCTCGGAGTTTCGAGCTTAGTACGCAGCAACATTTGATGCTTGTCGAACTTTCGACCTTCATAGACCCAAAAAGTCGATGATTTTCGAACTTTCGAACTTTTTGCACTAAAAGTTCGAAGCTTTTCGAACTTACGAACTTCCTACGCTAAAGAATTCGATCATTTTCGAACTTTCGAACTTATTAATCTAGAGAAATCGAAAAGTTTCGAACTCTCAAATCCTGAAAAGTCAAAAGTTTGACGAACTTCAAACTTCTAGGGTAAAAGGTCGAAGTTCGTCGAACTTCGAAAGACCTGCAGACGGTTTTATTTGAATTCAAGCAGTAAGGTACATTCGTAATTTTTTTTTTTCGAATTTCTACATGCGGTGCCGCGTTCCTTGCGAAAGATAATGCCGTTTATTTTAATGTTCTGGCATGCTTAGTTTTAGAGAAATAAATTCTCGAAGGAGCGAGGAAGGACGACGGGTTTTTGACGATGTCGTTCGTGCTATAAATGAAGCGCGCTATAGCCGAAGCTATTTATGGTAGAGACGTCCGGCCACGTCGCCCCAAGAACCCACCTGAGAGGGTGGGATGATAGGGGTTACTGCAGGAGACCCATTAAAGTTGCTCTCTCTCTCTCTCTATGGTAGAGATGTTAAACTTTTTAAGAATGGTCTATGTATAGCCTAGGTAAGTGTCGTCTTAAGATATAATTATTGTTATTCAAGTTGAGTTTTGAAGAAATATCCAATCATGTATCTACGGGCAATTATGCCCTAAACCTGGTAATATTTTTTCGTCTAAATTGTTTGAGGTATCGCATTTGAATAACACCACAGACAGTACATATGTAAAATATCATTGCCATCTGCAGAACACAAAATCATGTATTTATTGTTTTTTTTTTCACATTGAGGAATAAATTAACTCATGGAGAAAGATTTCTAATATTGTTAAAATTCAGCACGTGCAATACCAAAAAAAAAATTCTAATTTTTTTTTTTTTTTCGTGTTACGTTCTTGGGACGTGTTTCTTTTAGCTTGTACACATTTTGGTAGGAACACTTGTTTCAAAGTCCTGAGCCTCTGAATATGCAAGAATACAACACTTCAAGCAGGTTCTTGAGAGTTTTTTTTTTCTTTCAACTTCGTATCTTTGCTTTTATTGTTATGTTTATTTTTTTTTTTTTTTACCAGTGGCTTAGTTATTTACGTTGAAACGACATAGCTTTGAACTTCCGAACCACTAAGCATGTGACAAGTAGTGCCTCCTGACAACGAGTTTCCGACAATGACCATCTATCTACGCGACCTTTTATGCAGTGAAGAGCGACAGTAGCTATACATATGCATAAATAATTTCAGACTAAAATAAGCTCGCCCACTCCCCCTTTCCCCGTATTGTTTTCTTTAACAGTCTGAAAAATCTGGGGCGGGGGGGGGGGGGGGGGAAGAGCTGAAGCCCCCCCTTCTTTCCCGTTTTTCCTCTTCCGACACCACTGGTATTAGAACGCTCCTCGACCTCGAGTTGTGTCGGCTTCTGTGCTTTTTGCTAAGGGGTTTCCTCCGTGCCGGAAAATAAGCCTCCAGGTCAATTACAAACTAAACTTACTTTATGCCAGCGTAAGTCGGGCGGCGTTCGATCGGATAACTACCAGCCTGTAAGGGGGTGGGGAGGTAATTTGCCACATCGCCTTCAAGGTTTTTCTGAGCCTCAACCACCTGCCCGCCCCTGGCCGTTTCGAACTCGATGAGTATCGTAAAACAGTGCGTTCGTGTGATCACCACTGCGTGATGCACGTTAAAGACCCCTCCCCGAGCTGGCGGTCGCAATTACTGATCTATGGTCCCATGCAGTGTTGTACGGAACGGCGTTCCAAGGAACGGCGTTCCTGGAACGCGTTCCTTTTATGAGGAACGAAGGAACGCCGCCGTTACATTTTGCATCGGTGGAACTGGAACGGGAACGCGTTACATTTTTACTGGAACGGAGAAAGGAACGGCGTTCTTTTTTTTTTTTTTGTCCAGGGGGCTAATTTTATTTTATTTCTAAGCCAGAAATTTTAAAAGATAAAAACGAAGAGCAGGATTTTGTTAACTTTTTGGTTACTTATCTTAGGGTTTATTTTGTGTGGTCCTCGCTTGGTAACAGTCGGGTCCAGGAGAGCTAGAGGACATCAATCATTTTTTCAGTACCCAAGACTGCGGTACAGAAAGCAAAACTTTTAGTCGAAGGACAAGACACAGAAAAAAGGACGTTTCAAACTCAGCTACTTTCTTTGCTTATACGAATCCTCATACAACCAGAAATCTTAGGCCGACTACAGCCATCACTGAACTTGCACATAGAGACCTACAGTTACCACAAAAAAAAAAACAGGTACCATACATTGAACAGACCTTTGTATCCCGAACATTGGTCACTTAAAAGATATACAAATATTCATCTTTATTCCTTCTCCCCATGTACCCCATCTTCAAACTGAACAAAGAATCCAACCTTCGCGAAGAATGACTTTTCGTTTTCAAGACTGACCTTCCAAAAGCACACCCTTTTGTTAACTCGCTCGTATGCGGACAGCAACATCGAGAAGCAACTGTTGTTGAGTTCGAACAAGGACCTTTGTTAGATTGAAACGTGCGAGGTTGCTGTAAAACGCTCGCGCAATGTGGAGTAACTATACATTTGGCTCCTCTGAATCGCCCACCACAAACGTGAAGAAGGTTAAAAAAATGAGCTTTTAAAGGTGAATATATCAAGAAATGAAACCCTGCTTCCGCATGTTTTCTTCTCTGGGTGTCCTTCCATCATGCCATTGAAATTTGTATGTTCTCATTTAATGAAATAAGAAGATAAAAAAAAAAAAAACTTCCCTCGATTTAATTAAATATGGTAGTCAGAAAACTACAAATGTAACGTAAGTGTAACGATACGTTCCATTTTTTTAACTGTAACGGGAACGAGTTCCTTTTTCACAAATGGAACTTGTAACGGGAACGCGTTCCAAAAATCAGAAGGAACGAGGAACGAGCTTCCGTTCCTTTTTTTGAGGACCGTGTACAACACTGGTCCCATGTCACTCCGCACTGGCAAATATTCTAGCACATTCGGGACACTCGTCGTCTCATTTAATTGCCTGACCAACTTCGCGCAGTCTAAATATCACACCCGAACTTTTCTAAACCTGATTTCGTTAAAACCAGTGAGGCGTGAAAACGTTATTTGAAACTGAAACTGTGGAGGACCATAAAAACCGGACTTCGAACTTTGAAAACTTGGACTTGAAAGAAATTCGAAATCTTCGAAGTTTTTCGAATTTAGTCCTAAAAGAGAATCAAAACCTTCGAACTTTTCGAACTTTATGTAGAAAGAAATTCGAAACCTTCGAATATTTCGACCTTTATCTCTGTAAACATTCGAAGCGTTCGATTTTTTCGAATTTCAGATCCAAAGAAAAATCGAAATGTTAGAATTTTGAGGACTTCAGATTAAAAAAATTCGAAATCTTCGAACTTCAGATCCCAAGAAATTCCAAATGTTCGAATCTCTCGATTTTCAAGTTAGGAAAGCTCGAAATCTTTGAATTTCTCAAACCTCAAGTAAAAAGTATTTGAAATATTCGAACCCGAACTTTGAGAAACCATGAAAGCTTCGAACTTTTCGATTTTGAAACTCCACGGTGTTCTAAAGTTGCGAATTTTTCGAATTCGAACCTCGGTCGGTACGAAAATGTCGAAATCTTTCGATTCGAACCTCACCTCGGTTCGAAAATATCGAAACCTTTCGAATTCGAACCTACGGTGGTTCGCGACATCCCTATTTTTTATGGATAACGCCGCGGTCTCATTGGCTGCGGACCGATAATGAGATGCTCTGGACACGACCTGCGTTTATTACACTGTCAGACTGTATACGCTACCTAGGCCAGAAAGGAGCACTGGGCGACGAAAAACTCTTTCGCATCAAATAAATGGCTTAAAATAACTCCTTGTATGTTTCTCTTCACGAAAAACACTTTTAGGGGATGTTTAAAAGAACTTTTTTAGGGTGGAAAATATGGGCAAGCCGAAGAACCCCTGAGGATTCTTAGGAGTTCTTTGTGAAAAGAGTATGGCCCTTGTTGCATAAAATAGTTAGCTTTATCATACTAAGTCATCGATCCCTCTCCTTTTTTTTAATTTAGAGCTTTGAAATTCAGTCAACGCTGCATTCTGTGAAAGCTCCGTCGCTGCTATCGAATTAACATAACCAAATCTCTAAAGTTAGCTCCGCCGAGACGTCAATAACCTCTTATCAAAGGACGGTGGTTTTAGTTGTTTACGCTCGGAACCTCAACGTCACTCCGCTCAATTACTGAACTCACAAGATGTAAAGTCAAGCTGCATTACCTGCCCTGAAATACAACTAAAAACGTAGTGTTTCCTTTTTTTTTTTTTCATGAGCTTACCTTTAACTTAGAAACAAATCCAACAGGACCCGACTTCGGTGTGCACGCGTTCTTTCACTCTATTTATGTTTCTTATTCTTCAAGGCCGATTACAAGGACGCTAGCCATCGAAATCAGCAGTGGACAGGGAGAAAAAAAAAAAAAAAAAACTTCTTTAAGGCGGCTTTTTTTTGTCGTTTATTTTACAATTATTATTATTCTGTGTTTTTGCGCGTTCGGGATTGGACACGAGGCAAGCGATTAGACGAAGAGAGCGAGATCTCACCGAGCCGTAAAGCAACCGTCGCAGCAATAAAACCCGGTTCGAAGATTGGAATCGGCCGAAGAAAAAACGCCCTGGTATATAGGCTACTGGGCTGTGCACGATCGGATACCGCGCAGGCGAGCGTCGCTCGGTATGCAACCCCCAACCCCTCGCGAGACAGGGGAAAGTGCCGTAAATTCAGAGACTTCCAGAGAAAGAGGAAGCCTCGCCGACAGAAAGAAAGAGACATAGAAAAGGCTACTTGATCCCCCCTGGACAAAGTTGTTGGCGTCGCATCGTTTGATTCCATGTCGCAACCATCGCCGTGCTCCGACTGGCCACGAACGGTCGCTAGGGGCGCCTGCTACCCTCTTTTGCCATTTTTCATTGCATCGGTATCTACTTTGAAATGGACCTTGCGGACGGCTACAGGCCTGTGGAACCAATCGCGTGTTCGGGAAGGTTTGACGTCACTGAATTCTTTGGTCAAGTTGACCAATCGACGGGCGAGTCGTCAGAGCTCGCAATTTCATTAAAGCCGGAGAGGCACACTGCTTATACAAACGACGGTCTGCATACAGATTCGAACGCGAGTCACCGCGAGATCCCTGCTTCGAATGCCGCGTGGCAATGGGTTCGAAAGGAAACTCGGCAAGCGGCATTCGAACCACGGATACTGTGGTGACTCGTGTTCACAGACTGTCTTTTGTATGACGTATGACCAGTGTGATTCCGGCTTAAAGAGACCACGGAATGATTTTTCAACTTGTTCCCCCCTAGCTGTTCTCCTCGACTCAAAAACGAAATGAGAAATCACGCGGTCGCGAAGTGCTTGGGCACAGGAAGCGATGACTCCAAGCTTCCACCGTCCTTCTTAAGCACAACCTGGAACTTGCCATTAGCAAGCGATGGTAAGTGCCGTCAGTGTACTCACTGGCCACGAACGCGAATCCAAATGTTCGTTGACGGATTGTTTGTTGACGAGCGCATACGTCCGTGGGACGCAGTGCTCGTGTCAACTACGCGGCTCCTTCGCTCGGCTGTGACAACTTCCGTTTCCGGTAGAAAGGCATACTGAACGTCACTACTCCGCGATTTCACATGTTAGTGCGAGATTCCGGTGTGGACGAGTCCGGTGGAGTCCAGGAGAAAAGCAGTCGTCAGTTTTCATCCTTTTTTTTTTGTGCGTGTGTGTCTGCAAAAATTAAAGGCAAGAAAACAAAAACTGATTCCTTCTCCGGGTTCTAAGATTAATTGGGGTCTTCATTTGGAAAAAGCTGGAAAATCATTTGATGGTCCCTCTAAGCTTGGCATGGACGGATTATCGGTTGCTTCGTCATAAGGTAGAACGTAGTATAATTATTTTTTTTTTTTTTTTTATTGGACGGCACAAGGCCGTATTAGTCGGGGTGCAACTTTGGCGGTCTGTATTTACGTATGCATTATCGTGTGGTGTTTCTTCTGTCTGTGTTGCGTGAATGAATCGGATTTGCGTTGACGACCGGTTTGTCGCCGGCTTATTCAACGTGTTGATAGTGGATCGAGCGGCTACGTTCTTGCTTGTCTTGCGCTGGCTCGACGAGTTAGTCAATCCGGTTTATTGGCTCCCTTAACTAAACATGTACAGTACAAAGCCATAGTAATTGTTAGGCTGAAAGTAGATTGCTTCTGACAGCTTCTTTCGTTTAATTATTATCTTGTCCAAGACGCTCTTGCTTTCTGTTTCAATATTAAAAGCGGCGTGCGCACTTTCTGTAATCCGAGATTTCTTTTTTTTTTTTTTTGGGGGGGGGGGGCACAAGCTTACCGTGTGTCTACGTGCTCCTCATCTCGCAATAGAGTAGTGATACGGGTTTAAACTAATTAGAATAAAACAGGCGCTTCCGTTGTCAAACTAATAGAAAAACACATGACATATAAGATCAGATGATGCCGGTCTATAGTATTTTTTTATATATATACACCTTCCCAATAAAATAAACCGCAAAGAAGCTTGGATGGAACAGCGCGGATGAACAGTCACACTTACATGCACACAGGAAGCAAACAGACTCGCAGTGCTTCCTGTGTGCATGTGAGTGTGACTGTTCATCCGCGCTGTTCCATCCAAGCATGAATCACCAACTTGCCCAAGCTTCCACATTATCCACAAAGAAGGTTCCATAGAACTCGATCTGGCTTTTAACGAACATTTTTCATCGAAATGTATCGGGGACTTTTCCCCGCTAAATTTAGCGTGCAGATTATCAAGTCACGACACGGAACAATGTGACATCAGATGGCATCATGACGTCACGTCACACGTCGCGTGACACTCTGACGTCACGCGGTCATACCAAAACAAGCGAGGAAGCTCCGCGTAGCGTTTTTTTTTTATGTAAATGTATCGCTCTCCAAAAAGAATGTAATTTAATTACTTTGTATCCCTTCTTCCGTAGCATGCGTTTCGAACGCGTGCACGAAGCAATTCCGAACTCGGCCTGACCCGTCAGACACGCTCGAACGACGAGATGACAACTGGCATCGCCGCTCGCGAAAGGTTCAACGAGCTTAAACGGAAAGCGAAAGTCGGGGGACGTAAGAGCGCCACTCTCGCGAGCTTCGCAACAGAAAAACAGTGCACAAAGATACGAGAGCAGAATTTGATACAAAATAAAACTGACTAAGTAGCTGCTGATCATGACACAGACGCGGGCTGAGCACCAATTATCCGAGCACCATCGGTGTTCGGTTCTGTACTTTGTCCACCGCCCATCTCTCTATTTTGCTGCGCGGCGTGTTACTTAACGTCTGGCGGTCGATCTCGGGGAGTGATTCGAGGGGCGTCGTCGTCATATTCGAGACCGTGATGGGGACCGCCTCTCCACCTCTTCACAAGATCCAAGAAAGGAAAAGCAGAAATACTCGACGCGCACAAAATTTTCGAACCGAAAAAGGGGCCGCGTGCCGCCATTTGCCCTCGAGTTGTGCCTCATTCGGAAGTTTCAAAACACATAAAAACAAAAAAATACGTCGGCGCCGAACAATCTGAGGTGCTGAAATACCACGCTACGAACTCTACAAGATAGAATGGAAGGAATTTAAAAAAAAAAAAAAAAACGAAGCGATAATAAACCGAGTAGAGCTGAAAGTAGCGACTCGAAGAAAATAGAATTGCAACGATTGCTCTCTCCTAAACTGACAGCCTTTTCTTGCCCCCCTGTGTATGCCCCATAAGAGGGAGGGAGGGGGAGGGTCTGCCTGCTTGACGAAAGATGGCGCTTTTTTGTTTTTCTAACTTTTGTATATGCTCTATACACCTATCCATGTTGAGGTGTACTTTGTGTTTTCCTTTTGACATGCGCTCGTTTTAATCTCTTTGGGTTTCTCTCTGAGGCCTGATCGAGGCCCGACGCTCGTTGAGGACTTGACGATGGTGCTGACCCTGAACGCGTCGGCTGGAGCAATTAGGATGAGGTGGAGAAGAAAGCGGAAGATGGAGAGGAGAGGGAGCCGAGCACGTTTCCACGCGAAAGTGAAAGGTGCGGCCTCTCCCCCCTTACGCATGCGCCCGTAATAGATGGAGAGACTGAACTGGACGGAAGCCGAAATTTGGGTCAACGAAAGCAATCTAGGCACCAGCAGCCGGTCTTGTATAGTAGAGCTCTCTGCTGGACCTCCCCCCATCTCCCACTCTTTTTTATAATGTTCTTTTTTTAGATACCTTATCTAACGATTTCTTGACGTTTCTCTCGCTTCCATATGGGTTGGTTGAAGGAACCGGCTCGTACCGGCTTGCCCCCTCTTTTTTACCTTAAAAAAAAAAAAAAAACGTAATAATAACGTTGCGTAGTATAGATCGCTTTCGATTTTGTTTTTTTGGTTTTCTTTCGTTTTCGCCTTTGGTGATGAGGGGGCGAGTATTACGCAAGTGTTTGGGTCTTTGCGGAGGCGGTGCCCGAAACGTCTCCGATGATGGAACTGCCCCCGCGAGACAATGGTTGTGCGCGGGGCATGTTTTTTTCGCCTCCACCGCGTGCGACCTGAATCGGTGTCGCGTCGGATCCAGGCGAATCTCTGTGAGTCTCTCCCGGGGATACGCCGGCGTGGTCGACTCGTGAACCGCGCGTCGAATCTTATCATTTGATCCATACCTCTGCGGGCCATTATCTTCGATGGAATCGCAAGGGTGAGGTCGAACCTTTCTCGAAACGAAGGCTGCTCACGCTAGGTTAGTGAAACGTTGCGTTCGAAAGAGCGGATGGAAGCCAGGACGGTTGGCCTATGACACCAGATGCACTTTTGAAAGCGCGTTATCTGGCCACCATGTACGAAAATTGACAAAAGAAGTTGTCGTATCTTTCTAGGGATGCTTCGTGACGGTTCGATACGTAATCCATATCCACTGACAGGATGAGAACTGCAGAGAGGTTCTTTAGTTGTCCTGTTTTTAGTGCGTGACCTTCGATAACGCTTCGGCGTATCGGGAGCTTCGAGCGTGCGCAGTCAAAGCATGGCGGAAGTTAACGAGCGTGTGCTGAATGCCAGGCATTCGAAAAAGACGCTCATCTTCTCGATGACTCTAATAGAAACTTTGTTTCTTGTGGGGCTTTAATAACTTGTTCATACTATATTATGGTTCCTATGCACTATGCAAAAATGCAAAAAGAGTACTCGCTTTGGAGCCGTGATTTCTGCGTACTTATATAAATATATATCAAAGTCAATCGTATTTATTTTTGTTGGAAGAGTGACGAGCCAAAGGACTCGCCAAGACAACACCGCATCCAATTTCGCGGTGATTACACTATGAAACGGCGTGTTTACTGAAAGGCACAAAGCACGTCCGGTTCAGCTTATCGCTGTTTAACTTTACATCATTCTTCCTTCGGAGGCGTGGGAGGACAAGACACAAACGGAGGCTCGACGTGACGGATGCCTCGACCGCTCAGGACGTCACCTAATTCCCAGGGGGGAGTGAAGCCCGATCACTCTTCGGTCACCCAGGGTGAGATGGCGCGTCGTGCGCCCTACAACTTCGCCGAAGGAGCAGCGCAGCAGATGTTGCTGCTGCTGCGCTTTCCGCGCTGACGTAACGGCCACTTGCGAGGTTAAGAGTTCGTTGGCGCTTCGCCTGATTGATAGGACGCGACCGGGTTTGCATACGTGTCCGAGTTGGAAGGAACAGCGGTAAGATGTCGATCGTCCGAACGCGCATGATGTTGTTGCTGTTTGTCGGTAAAATCTGGGGCAAGCATTAATTACGAGGGCACGCTCGTCTAGGGGGTGTGCGCCATTCGTTCTGAGGCGCATCATCGCTTGTTTTGTTACAAAACACCCAATTTTGTTGCGAATTAATTTTTGTATCCTCTTCGAACTTAAAGGGGTACTCCGGCGCTTTCGTCTTAATGCCCGATTTGCCTGAAAGTTAGCTAAAGACACCAACAAACATCGCTGAAATAGTAACCCAAATATTAGGCCAAAAGATTTTTTTTTTTTCTGCCTATTGAATTTACAATTTTGGTCCTCACCGTGTTTTTCGGTGTAAAAGTCTCTACTGGCAACAATGCAAAAGTGACATTAGGGGAAGGCAGGAGCTCATGCTTTGAACTGTAGGCTTTATTTTCAACTGATTACAAGTAGTTTCATGGTGTCCAATCAAGGCTTTGGAAGAACGCTCCAGTACCCGCACAGCAGCACGAAACAAATGCTCGGCATAGTCCATACTTAGACTTTCCGCTCGACCTGCATGCCTGTCTTCCCCTGACGTCACGGCACTAAAAAATGCGGGTTTATTTTAATGTAATTTTCAATTACCGATTTCACAATCACTATTCCGAATTTCGCGCTCCTAAACGGCATACCGGAAAAGGTGAAGGCCGGGGATTCAGAAAATATAGTTAGTGAGGGTAATTAAAAAATATCCGCGTAGTACCGCTTTAAGGATCTCTATAACCTTGTTATATAATGCTTTTTTTTTTCCTCTCGCTCAGTTATGGCAGTAGCGCCTGCAGTTGGGAGTACAGATCGAGTTTAAGGGCCACACACGCAACATATATTTGGAGCAGGGCATTTTTATGCAGCATTCCAACTGGCGGTTGCGAACGCAAAGATCCGATACAATTTCACGCGCGTTTGATGATGAAAACACTGGAAAGCTGGGGTGGTACGGAAGAAAACATTAAAATCAGTTTGTTTGTTTTGCGTGAATGTTTGGACCATGGTTTGGACACCAGGAAGTTCGTCAGCCCCAAAGGGCATTGGATGCCTCAGCTCAGCTGTGGAAGAGCAATAGACCTATTAGCCCCGTGCGCGACCGAAAGCGTCGCTGTGGTCGGCCTTTCATGATTGGCCGAACGCTGACTATGACGTCGGAAAGGGGATTTATCATCGACGGAAATAAGAGGAATGAAAGAACTTTAATTTAGACGGTGTTGGCAGCGTTCCTTTGAGAGCGCAATGATTTCAAGCTTCCACCATGCTAATAACAAACACCATCGAACTTGTTGTTTGCAAGGTAATGACGTCACAAGGGGGAACCACAGGAGGGCGCCACCGAAACATCTCGCCGCTAATATCACCCAGAGCCGTATATTAGGAGAGTTTGGACAATAGGCGGAGCAAAGGCCGCCGCCAGCGCCGAATATTCCCCCCACGCTTAGAGCGTAAACTAAATTTGTGACACAGCGTCGACCAATCAGGAGACCTCTACTCCATCTCACAAATGTCGACAGTGAAGACAAAGGCACAGGCGCGTGAGCCTAGCTCAGCGAAACGCTATTGTTTGTACGAGACCTCGTGCATAGGAGGCACTTTCCAAAGCCACGCGCTCGTGCCCATGCCTTTGTCTGCACTGCTAGAACAGCGTCCTGAGACTGGCTGAAAGAAAGCAGTGCAAAGGGTGGGGTGCGCGAGCGTCTTGAGACGCGGAGTTCCGCTCGGCACGGCTCAAATTATACTTCGTTTCACTTTACCTGCGAGCGAAGCCAAAGCTAGAAGCGCGAGACCAGCGCTTTTTGCATTTCTCCCCAGCTCGCGCGCTCGAGCAAAGCCTGAACGCACGGAGCTTCCGTGCTCGCGCTTCCAGTTTTGCCTTCGCTCGCACATAAGGTGAAACGAAGCATAGTCGTGGCACAAATTTAGAGCACGCGACCACCGCTAGGGGCTGTTTCGCGGCCTGTGGTTGGCCCGAGATGCTCGCCTATTCAAACCAATGTATGGCCAAACTCTCTCAATAAACGGCTCTGATATCACCCAAGCATCAAGGAGAATGCAGGGATTGGTGTTCCACGTGCCACACGCGCACGCCTTCCCTGTACAAAAAGATTCGAAGTAAATAACCAAAATAAAGCGTTGACGAACGCGCGTGCAAGGTGCCATTTGTTTTAGGTATTTGCTTTAGAAAAGTCACTACTGCTGAGGTCAGCACGTGTGGCGCGTGAAACACTTATCCCTGCATTCTCCTTGATGCTTGGGTAATATAGCAATAGGTCTATATAGCCAGTACACTGCAACCGCTAGGCTGGGGTCTTTAACGTGCATCACGCAGTAGCGATACACTACCGCACGCCGCTACGATGCTCATCCAGGTCGAAATGGGCAGGGGTGGGGATAAAACCCAGGATCCTGGGTTCTGCAGGGCAAGCTTTCTGTTCCACGCGCTCCAAGCTACGGTTCACCAAAACACACTCGGCCACCGATCCACCGAACATCGCCCGAGGTAACGACGGATTTGATAGAAACAGGGTGCGAGAAAACGAAACAGACTTCTCGTGTAACGAATGTCCCAAGGCCGGAAAAAGGTCGGTCGGGGTCGGTACGGAGAGAATTATCGAAGAAGCGACCGCGTGAAGTCTGAGGAAACCGATGGACCGGTCATCGCGCACTCGTGGTTCCACGCGAGTCCGTGCGGATTGGGGCCAAGGCAGCCTCCCCCCAACGACACGCGTTAATCAAGAGCCACGCTTATTGCACCGGCTACAGCCAATAGCTACGAGACAAGGCCTGCACCCCCCCTACACGTCAACACTTTATAGTGAATCGACGCTGCTCTGCCTATCTGGCGTCAGCGTCGCCGTCGGCGGGTTGTGCAGCGTCTCACAATAAGCGCGACGCTAGGACGCGGCGTCGCCAAGACGGACGCGTCTGCCACCTTGCGGCGTTTCTCGTCGAGCTTCAGGGTGCTTGCCGCTTGGGGCGAGTCGGGGATCCACTAACGATGACGTCATGTGCCAGGCCTTGCCCTCTAGGTGTTGGTGCTGCAGCCATCGGCTCCGAGGATTTTGTTTTCCAGCGTCGGAGATAAATAATTGCGTTCATTTGCAAAAACCGCTTTTACTGCTTTTTTTTTTACGTTTTTGTTTGTTTAGCGCAGCCGTGGTTTTTGGTTTCTGGTTTCTCTGAACGCGCGAATGAGGGTACGTGTGAAAAATGAGCGCCCGCTGTGAATTCGAAACGAAGACTTGTTGACCGGAACCGGTCGAAATGAGGTTCTGTCACTGATACGGCTTTTTCGTTTGGCGTTTTCGACTGCAAATTGAAAGAAGAAGAGGAGGAGGTGATAGGAAACTAGTGCTATTACGCATCTCACTGCTTTCGTTTCCTTGCAATTTTAAAGTGCCTCAGTCTCTCCGATGTCTGACCTAGTTTTCCTGTGATATGAAAGTTTGCTAGGACCTATCTGTTTTTTCCCGTTTTGTATTAGTGCTTGAATTATTGCGATTACTTAGACAAAGCAGTGAAATTAATGACTGCAAGCAAGTCCTTTTATTATTTTGTATTTTTCAGTCATATAAAAAATTAGAGTCATTATGGAGAGACATGATGCGCAGGCTCTTTCGAATTAAATAGATGTCTTGCCAGTATGAATCAGACTTCATAAATGATTTCAGTTAATTTCCAAAACAATTTCCGTTCACCTGCATGCTCTGATGCCGTTATTTTTTCGTTGTCCTTATTGCCAAACTTCGGTAGAGTAGAGAAAGGCGCGGTCACCTGGTGTAAGAGATTATGTAAGTTTTGACATGGTTATAAACCTCAAGTATAATATGTTGTTTTCAGGGTGATACAGGGGCAATTTGGTCCTTTCTGAAATAGTGCCTGTCATCTTAGTCATTGTGAATGATCATAAACATGACGTGAAAAAAAAACTGCAAACATCAATATATTGCTTATCTTGTTGTTGTTGCTTATTTGTAATCAAAACGACAAAAGCGAAACCGCCTTACCATCGAGACGCTTAGTGCGTCGACTGTAATGCATGGCCTGCATTCTAACCCGCGTTTACACATAACGGAAGTTTTGACCCTGCAACACCTTAATTATTTCTGTATGTACTACGAGGCTTTTATTTCTCCCTTCTCCGTTATTCAACACCACTTAAACACTTCACTGACATTCACCGCGAACGTCGCCATTAGCAGTAATGTGTGAGCTGAGTTGAGTTCTATAATTGTCAACGGCTTTATGATACTTATCTTCGCCGTGTAACTTTAAAAGATTTTGATTAAGGTTAAGTGTCGCTGACTTATACCCCTGTTACTCAGGCACCCTTAACCGCGGTTAACTCAGCTTTAACTGCTGTTACGCGGCACCACAGTTACCGCACTATACTCTCGGGCAGCTATTTCATAGGAAGTGAAGAGCGCGCGTGCACTCCTTTGATGGGTGCTCAAGGTGTTCAAGCGCACGTTCGCCTGTAGCTTTGACTGCATAACCGCAGAATGTTGTCCGCAAGTACTGTGCGCTAACTGTGGCTTAACGTAAGTGCAGTTAAGTGTGCCCGTGTAACAAGAGCATTAATGTCACGCAAAAATACGCACTGCCAGTTCGACGCTTTTGTACTGAGTTCTTCGCTTCCGGCTAGCGACGTGTGCGTCCTCCTATTTGGGTCACGTAAACCGATGGCAGAAGACACGCGCTCGCAGCACAGTCATCCATAACGACAATTTCCAGGTAACCCCCATAAACAAACGAAAGGGATTTATAACTTGAGGCCATTTGGATTATACGAAAAAAGAGAACATCTGGGCAGCTCTTTCAGATCACGTTCAACCGCGACCTTTTTTTCACGAATGGAGCCACAGGTGAAGCGACACAGGTCACGACGAACTGACTCGCCAAGTTTCAGCGGCATAAGTCCAAGGCAGAAGATTTTCTGTCTTTCTTTACTTCGTATATATGGTTTTCCAGGCAGAGCTGGATGTGGCTTAGGCGAGGAGGGGAGGCAAGCGCGAAAGGTCAGCGGGAATGCAGCCAACGAGTGACCGCGCAGAGCGCGCGCGCGGCGAGGAGTGTGCTCATGATAGATGGCCGCCTGTGACCACAGCCGCCGTAAGGGGGCGCAAGTCATGGGCCAGCCATCGACGGAATGTAGCTTCGTTCAAGGCTGGCCACATAACGGTGCTGAGGCCACGCACTCCCGCTACAAGGACACCTGGCCAACACGGAGGAAAAGAAAAAAAGAAACGAGTGGCTCGGGTTATTTTACAAACTTGCGCAAACAACCCCCTTCTCCTCGACGTCGATGATGATGCAAACCACGCTCACGCATGTTCCGCGGTAGCCGATGCCCGGCGCCATTTTGTCCGCGCGCGCGGAGAAGTTGTTGGGTGCTGTCCAACGGGACTTTGCAAATCGTTGTGCGCTGTTTTCTGCCTGATTGCGTGCGCCGATCTCTAACGAGCAGCTGCGACTGCTATACCACGGAGATCCGAAGCCAAATCGAAATGGATCTTGGCGTCATGGACGGTTTATAACTTCGCGTGTGTATGCTTCGTTGTGGCGGGCTCGAAAGATCTTGCTGATTGGGCGCTGGCGTTGCCATTGTTCGGGACTTGATCTGAGTGCAGGAGGAGCTAAAAAAGTAGACGTGTAAGCAATTATCACTTAAGGTTGTTGTCTGTAGCTACGTGCTCTGCGGGCTTGCAATAGACTCTCTTCAAAAGTACGCAGCTAAAAGCGTAGACGTGTGACCAGTTACCCCTTAGGCTTCTTGTCTGTAGTTGTATGCTGAGCGGGTTGGCAATACACTCTTTTCGAAAGCACGCGCCATCTAGCGGCAGCTGCTCCAGTTATCCGCGTCCGCCATTGTGTGGGCACTTACCCTGAGCATGTATGGGACAAGAGGGCTGCGTGAGCCTTCGGCAAAGACTCGGACCCAGTCGCACGCGTCGTGCCCAAGAGATGTCAACCGCCAATGCTGCTCGATGGGGTTTTGCAAAGTGTGTATTTGAGTAGTTTGCAGTTTTCTGGACAAGTTCTAGCTGCGACCATCGTAGCACCGTCTCTTCTTCGCTTTCTGTGCTTCGAACGCCATTCTCTTTCGTTCTTTGTGTTGAGTGGGACGTTCTTTTCAACAGTCATCGGCCAGAGGCTATAGTGACCGAGGTATTCTTAACCAGGGGCGGACTCATCGGCCCAGCAAAGACAATACGTGTCAATCAGCCCGAAGAAACCTGGACGTGCGCACACAAAGGACCATTTTACGCGCCACTCCGCCTCACTTGGAGCTATCGACCCTTTTCGGCCGCAGCCTTTCCATTTGCTCGTCCGACGAAAAGCGGCAGTTTAGCCCCAAACTGACTCGCTTGCCTCCCTCGCTCCCCCAAGGCGCATCGTCGTTTTATAGCCCAGCACCACCACCACCCTCGAATCCAATTTTAGCGTTCCTCTCAATTTCCCTTCCCTAGGCGCAATCCCGTCCGAATATATTGCTCGAAGGAGGAAGCATTAAGCCGCCTAAAAACCACTCTCCACGGAGACACGACCGAAATTCTTGGCGTGCAAATAAATGAAACAATATAAAGAGTGGAGGCCAGCAGCCGACGGGCCGGCTGAGCTCCCTTGTAAGCGAACGGCGGTAGCGACTGCCAGTGCGGCTGCTCCAGAATTGCTCTCCCCGGTAGGGCCCCCGATACGGAACAATGAATGCACGCTTTTCTTTGCCCATTCTAATCAGGCTCCCTTTGCCTATCAATGCCGGGCATCGTCTTCCTGTTTGGCTTCGAGCAAGGCACCCGCTGAGAGAGGCTCGTACTTTGGGAGGAGAGGCTCTGCGCCTGAGTCTTTGGACCCTGAACGACTGGACGGCGCTGCGCGGGAGAGAAGGCTACGCGCTCGTGTCGGTGGTACGCCGACTATGTCCATTGTTACGCGACTGCATGTGACGATGCAGTGGCGGCGGCGGCGAACCAAAATCTGGGGCATGGAGAGTTACGCTTGTTGCGGTATGGTAACCAGGAGGATAGGACCTTTCTCGGCTGCTCGCACGTCGTGGAGGTCGGTTTGTTTGGTCTTATCTGCGAGGAAAGAAACGGCGTGTCCGGCTCGAGGAAGCTTTAGGATATCAGAATGATGGGTGTGGATCGAGGTTGTACCTCGTAAGTACCTTTGCGGTGCACGTTTGATTGTAGGGATCGGAAGCTTGGAAAGCGTGCTGGGGGTGAGAAGTTGGATGGCTGCGGATGGCGACAGCGGTTGAGAGCAAGGTGTACGTGCGATACATTTCTATTTATAGAAAGCGGTTAAATTTTTATATCAGCATTGCATGGCAAATCTGGCATAGCTTAAAGAACTATACTCGTTTTCACCTCAAGAAAAAAGGACGTTTGCGCATTGTTCATACGCCGGGCGAAGTAGTTCTTACAAGATTTGGTTCTCGGAGGAAGAAGCGATACTTTTGGCGTTTGAAACGTATACGTCTTGATTAGATAACATATATATAATCTAAAATGCACCTACATATATATTAATTCTCCTCGCAAAAGGGAAAATTAGTAATTCTCCGCGAGGAGCCGGACTTTTTTTACTTCGGTTCTTGAGGTGAAAACGGGTATAGACGAGGTACGCCGCACACGTAATACGATCTGTATTGAAACTTGAATAAAATTAAATAAAATATATCTAAATGCTGTGTTGATATTTTTGTTTTTGACATTAAGGCGTGAAGTCGTTTCGGCTTCATGACAGGATGGGCATTGTGATATGCTAGGCAGGAGAAAAAATTATGAAAAAAGGCTGTTTAAAAAAATTATCGTCGTATTGTAGACTGGGACACGTTAAGAACAGAAATGGCTAGTAGTAGCATAGCCTCCTGTATACTGACAAAGCCTGGCAGATCGCCGCGAGAAACGGCCGGTGAAATGGAAAAGGTGGAGCGGCAGACAACGGATGAGAGAAGAGCCACGTGACTGGTACCCCGCTGCGGCGAGACGCCGAAACACACTTCTCCCGAGCGAACAAGTGTGTTTCGGGTCCTCGCCACTGCCAACGCTGTGCACTGACATCCAGGTTCCCCAAGGAATGTCTCTTTGATGCTCTGTGCTACCAAATCCTCGCGCTCCAAATCTGCAACCGGGCACCCTATGGCTCCGTCGTCGAACTGCCAGACTTTGTGAGTATAGAGGAGGCTATGGTAGTAGGATATCGCTGCAATATATCGCACAGTAATAAAAAGTAAAGAGGCTCGAATTGTTTTATTAATTGTCTTGGTTTTAGTATTTATATGTATTAAGTTCTTCGAATAAAAAAGATGTTAACTCGAAAACAATATGCCACAATATTTTTACCGCAATAGAAATGAGTCCATGCCGCCGTCGCATTCGTTGTTAGTCCCGCGAACTTATACCCTTCTTCGCGATATTTCACTGAGAACAACTAAAAGACAAATGAACCGAAGTAATAGTATAAATGTAGCCCGAGCAGTCGGGTGTTGTAAACATAAAATAAAATGTCACAACAGGACACGAAACCAGAAAGAAAGAAAAAAAAAACGACGAAAAGGAGAACCGTGTCGATTTGTGAGACGATGCGCGAAAAAGAACCCAGCGTAACCGCTGACCAACAAAACGACTGCACGTTTTCGCCGCGTTATTATAACAATTTCAGCGATCCGAAGTAGGACGCAGCGGTGCACAAAACCGAGACGCCACGGAGGGGACTATACACGAAGAGAGACGCGGGGAAATGAGGCCTGGGCCTTTCCTTCCAAGACGTCATCACTTGTGGATCCAAGTGGCGCCACCTAGCTGACATCAGCGTCGTCGCCTGCGCGTCTCGCAACGAGCGCGACACTTGCACGCGGCGGCGCCAAGATGGACGCGTCTGACGCTTTGCGGCGTTTTTTCGTCGAGCTTTCGCGTGTTCGCCGTTTGGGGTGGGTCCACTAGCGATGACGTCATGCGCATGCCTTGTCCTCTTGGTGTGCGGGGTCGAGCACCGAGCTCTGATTGGAACCATACTGGCTAGACGCTAGGGCGAGCCTTTTCTTTGCTCGCTGAGACTTCGCGAAGTGCAGACGACACTCTTGTTCGCTCTGTGATTGGAGGGGGACAGTGGGCAGAGACAAAAGCGACTAGCCTTTGCCTGTACCCACAAATCCTTTCAATCAGCGCTCGGCGCTTTGACGTCTACGCTCGTTCTCATCTTCTCTCCGTCTGTTTCTCTCCATATAGACCAGCGTCCGAAACCCTATAGCCCCCAGCGATAAAAATGGGAAATAATAATCTCAAACGCGGGCTCTTGTAAAGAGAGGGGCTGCGCATAAAACAATATTTTTGCTTTCTACGGCACTCTTCATCGGTGTTGTTCCTGGAGCTTCGTGACTATGCATTCCTGTCGTTCTTGCACTACAATATGTGCGAAGGTTCTTTGAGAAAATGAAGTCTTGGCGAAAAGCACAGCCCCCCTATTATGTCATGGCGTCAGCATAAACAAACATGGCGGCGCCCATGAAACGGAGCAGACACTGGTCTATGTCGCAGAAAGTGGCCCGCTGAACACGCGCCCAAGCGTCGTCGCTAACCCAAGCGCGACGCGCATAAGAGTAATAATAATAAACTAAAGAGGGCCTCGAACAGAAACCAGGAACTAGACGTCAGCCGACGCAACTAAAAAAACGTTGCACCTTTATTTTTATCTTATTTTTTCCTAGACAGCGGTGTTTTAGACACGATCCTAAAGTAGAAACCAAGACGCCGTGACTGCGGAGTGACAGTGCGCTCGCGTTGAAACACAATTACACTCACGAAGAACAATGCACTGCAGACGAATCCTGCACGCTCGTGGAAAAGACCGAGTTGCTTTCAAACCGCGATCAAGCTGCGCATTGTAACATGACCCTGATTTGTTCTACTGGTGTGTAATCGAATTATCGTTATAATTCCCAAAGGCGAAAAAAAATGCCGTTATCAATGATCGCACATGTTTTGGGGAATTCTATTTGTTACTTGAAAATAACTGTAAGGGTACATAAAGGAAGCAAGTTTTATTAATAATATTGGGATGTCTTCTAAGTTAGAGTGTTTATAAAATCGTGAATATAAGATACATTCATCGTAGAGAAGTGTTTGTCTGTGGTTTTTGCCTTTCTTTTACCCCCTGTGATGTTATTTTTAGAGCGCAGCTCTTAGGCGCTCGTTTCCGGATTTAGCGGCGTCCGCGTCGGCGTCGCCGTCGGCGTAACCGCGAGCATTGCATTATGGGAATCATGCAACCGGGCGTAACCGTGCGTTGCACTATGGGAAAAGTTCCCCGCCAAATTTAGTGGGAAAATTTTCGCTAAATTTCAGACTAAATTTAGCGGGAAAGTTTTCGCTAAATTTCTTGCTAAATCGAAGGGGAGGAGGAGGGGAGGATACCGTGAAGGGGAGTGGCATACCCTCCCCTCTTCCTCCTCAAGAGCTGCGCTCTAATTTTGCATTACAGGAAATTGTAAACGTCTTTCCTTTTTTTTTCTTTCTTTCTTTTTTTTTTTTTTTTTTTGTTACAATAAATTCCAATTAACTGGTTTGAAATCTAAACTCTACTAAAGACCATTTACAGTCTGAATCTTCGAGGGAGTGTGCGAACCGAGCTCCTTCAAATTTACTTCTCCCAAAGTGCTACATATTAATGTATTAGTTATATGGATCGCTACTATATTCATCACAAGGATTCAGTCATTTCTGTCATTAAAGTCCCTATTATTGCCTCTATATTTTCCATGCCCGAGTAACAGGAATGATTGCAGTTTCATAAAAGTCTGCCTTGACTTTAGAGATCGTCAAGAACAGTTTCAGCTCATCATCGTTTTGAATTCTCTTAGAGCGTTCCATGGCGGATCAAACGGGTGGAAGTCTTTTAAAAGGCTAACTTAGAAGACGCTATTTTTCGGACAACGTTCAGCTAAGACTGTTTACGTGACAATTTACGAAGTCGAAGCAAAGGCCTTTACATAACTAAAAATAAATGTCTCCATGCACAAAAAAAAAAAAAGAAAAAAGAAAGACGATTGTGTAGGGAACTATGACTTCATTTAAAATGAGTAATTTTGGAAAGATTCTATAGTTAGTTACATCACACGTCCGAGCGCGGTTAAAGGCGCGAACACATACAACAGATAGTAAGGTTGCAAACGAGCTGGTGAAGACTAGTCATACCACCATGACCCCAAATACTAAAAGTGCAAATCACTGGGTCTTCGCTGCGCATGATTAGTTTAGAGACGATAGAACGCGAACGGCTGCGCCCAGACTTTAGTACAAGGAAGTACAGCAATAATCCAGTTAAAATCAACCATGCTTAATATGCTAGAAAACTATTTGAAAACCATGTTGCATTACTTTTATACCTCCCATCGCATTTTTCTATTTTAGAATGTATTCTACCTACGTCTTTGTTTTTGTTATTACCGTTGTACATTGTAGTATGCCGTGCTTTTGCTCGGACGTAAGAGTAAATCGGCGATAGTCTCCGCTCGCGGCGGAACCGCCCGTCCCTTCGTGCGGCTGCCATTGCCGCCGCCTCGAGCGCGCCTCGATCAGACAGGGCGCGCGCGTCGTCCTACATCGGCGAAGAATGTGGGCGACGCGACGCGCCAGACTCGCGTCGCCGTGGGCGTCCACGTAGTGCGGAATAGCGTCACTGTATACGCTGTGGCGGAACCTCCCAGGAGCCGCGCTTTGTTCTGGAACGAGTGCGAGCCTCATATAAGGTCAAAAAGAAAACGCAGCCAAGGCATCCGTGTCTCGGAGTTAAACGCGTTGCTATGGTCGCGGAGAGCTTGAGGATCACACGGGGTGCCGAGTTCTTAGCATTTCATCGTCGCTCTGCAACCAATCAGATTGTGGTATGAGTTGATAACAACGGAAAAAGATGAATGACGAAGCGTGAACCTATTAAACTGTGTTTCTTAAGTTGTCGGTGAATATAATTGATTTTTTTTTTTTGTCTCAGTCGCTATTGTCCCCGACACGCAGGGCGTTGCTTATTCTTTTTCGTTATTTATTTTGGAATACTGTCGACCTTGATTAGGGTTACTACAGGAGAGAACAACAGTAACACCCCGTGATATACAAGGGGCGAAAAGATACACCCATATAAGTTTCTTAAACAAAAATGATTTAACATAGTTCACGCAATGCTGCCAAAAGAATACAAGAATCGGGTATAGACCTTTTTCGCAAGCGCGCCGCCATCTTGAATTGTCGTCACTTCCAGTATGGGCGAAAACATTGTTTTGCCGTCGCCACGCCAATAGAAGGTATTTAGGACATAAACGTAACCGTCACACATTCTCGTTTTGCCTCCCCTCTATTTTTTACTATTTGCAGGTTGAAACGTTTTGATATTTTTTCGTCGCCCATACTGGATATGCCTACTTGGCGGTCGGGGGCGAGAGTAAGCAGAAAAGGTCTATACAAGCGCTAGAAATTACAAAGAAATGCCGCGGGGGAACCTGAAATAGCAATTGCTCGGGGAAGAAGGTTCCACTCATCTGTCGATCGCTTCTTGCTTCGGCGTTTTGATCGGCTGATGCCGCAATCTTGCTGGTGGTGGAGCGATGGTCGAGACTCCCCACGTGATGTGATTCTTATACCTAAGGGTGACTAGAGCGTACGCACGCCTCTCAGATTTGGACATCTTCGTGAGGAGACGGTAGACAACGGTAGGAATTCGTCTTACCGGTAGAACTTCAATTAATGATTCCTGAATTGAAGTACTAAAAAAAAAAAAACAACGAGGGATTGTCATAATCGTGCTTTGGTCCAGTCTGTGTGAAGTTATGCGTAAAAACAAAACTATAACTTAAAACAAAACAAAAAATCATTGTTTTCAATAACTTTTTTTTTACGCAAAGAGAAAGAGAGGAGGGCGAGAAAGAGAGAGAGATAGAGATAGAGGTCGTTTCGTACGCTTAAAAGTCGATATCCTGTTTCATGAAGCGCATACCTTACAGCGTAACCTGACCGCTTCCTTTTCCATCTCGATCGCATGTGCTCTGCTTCGCTCGCTGTGTTCCTAGCGGACTCGAGAGGGACACATAAGGCTACAACGAACACCAGTGTCCGGAAAAAAACAAAAAAACGTCCCACCCCGCCGACTTCCTGAAACTCGCTTCCTCGTACCGTGGCGTGTAAAGCAAAAAAGCCATAACCAAGGACAAGGGAGACATAAAAGCGTGGCAAGAGTCTCTCTCTGTCTCGTGCATGCCCGCACGCTAATATCCACTCGCGTGTCCGCCTGGAAGAAGAAGAAGCGGGCATTTCTTTCCATTGAGCTGGGGAACTCGGCGTGTCGTTGGCATCTCTGGGCGGGCGGGCGGGGAGGGAATCGTACCCTTTTTTTAACTGGGTCAGTCTCAGTATCATCCTTGAAGCGTCATGTACGCGATGCGCCTCTGTGCTGGTGGGCGGTTACGAAGACTCGGCTGTTGTTCCGGGCGGCGCATTCCACGCTGACGCGTTTAATGCGACTCGACGACGAGACAGCCAGAAGGGTAAAGAAGAAGAAGAGAGGAAAAAAAAAAGTTTTCGAGTACGCGTGTCGTGTTCTCGGCAATGCGGGGCGTCGTCCATTTAACGTCTCGTTCGTCTCCAATGTATACGGGCGACGAGGAAACGCCCGGACCCGACGCTGGTGGGGCGATCCCGCGGCGAACAGTTTTTGCAGCCTGTACGAGTGGTGTTCGTCTCGGAAGCCCGCTTGCAACGTCAGTTGCGATCTATTTAGTTACGATGGAGCTTCATTTGCTAAGTTGCGCGATTTTCATGCCAGTTATGGGGGAGTATTCAGTGGCGGCCATAGTCGAGTTCTTTGCTGCTGAGCG